>JAFFST010000016.1:0-11321 GCA_022414735.1 Noturus placidus | reverse complement strand
ATCCTAAACACACCAGCAAGTCCACCACCGAATGGCTGAAGAAAAACAAAATGAAGACTTTGGAGTGGCCTAGCCAAAGTCCTGACCTGAATCCTATTGAGATGTTGTGGTATGACCTTAAAAAGTCCGTTCATGCTCGAAAACCCTCTAATGTAACTGAATTAGGACAATTCTGCAAAGATGAGTGGGCCAAAATTCCTCCAGGACGCTGTAAAAGCCTCATTGCACGTTATCGCAAACGCTTGGTTGCAGTTGTTGCTGCTAAGGGTGGCCCAACCAGTTATTAGGTTTAGGGGGCTATCACTTTTTCACACAGGGCCATGATGGTTTCGATTTTTTTTCACCTTTAATAATAAACACCTTCATTTACAAATTGCATTTTGTGTTTACTTGTGTTGTCCTTGACTATTGTTTAAATTGGTTTGATGTTCCGAAACACTTAAGTGTGACAAACATGCAAAGGAACAGGAAATGAGGACGGGGGCAAACACTTTTTCACACCACTGTATGTTGGCTATATGCTGTTGATAGTACTCTCCAAAATGATAGTCTCCAAAATGTCAACAAATTGTCGTCATGTTCTTAAAGTAGGATAGGGTTTGCTTACATGTCATATTTCACATTAGACTGCTTGAATAATGAACTAATGCTGTTGCACAACTGAGTAACTGCCAAAAAACCTCTGTAATTTTAGGCTTAAATTGTGAACTGCAGGTGTGTGTGTGTGTGTGTGTGTGAGAGTGAGAATCTGTGTGCATGGTGGCCTGAAAAGGAAATATCGGGCCTCGTTTATAATGCTAGATACGAATGGATTCATTTGTAAATCGTTCGTAAGAGCATTCATACAAGAAATTTGGTGTTCATGAAAATCACATCATTTTGGAAAAAATGTTCGGTTTCTACTCATGTTCCTTAGTGTGTGTAAATTTATGCACGAGAAGATTTACACATGTAAACCCTGACTGATAGAATTTGCATGGATTACTACTCTTTTATTACTACACTACTACAAGTTCAGGGACTATGAATACATCGAGAAAATTTTGTGAAACCCAGATGTTTTATATTATTGGCATAATTACAGAATATGGAAAATAAAGAACGGAAGGCAACACAAACCCATTAATTAAGACAAATAAAATTCGATTAATTCAAAACAAATGCCTTTGTATAAACGGAAGACAGAATGGTTTGTCTGCCATAAGCCGTGAACAAATGCCTCAGCTGACAAAAGATTTAGCGCACGTCAGGATGAAAGCTGGCTTATAAATCAGTTCAGTTTGCCATGGCATCTTCTTTTAATGCTATGCAACAATGCGGATCCAGCACATCGGCCAAGACGCTTTTTAAAAATAGCTTGTGGATTGCAGCTTCCCTGTTTGATGTGCAGTTTTCATGTCATATCATTTTCTCTGCACATCACTTAATTCACACCTAACTGTTAAATATTTTTACTGGCATAGAAGTGAGTTAAAATAACTTCCACTTCAGCCTTTTCTTTTACCATTTTGCAGTCATTTCATGCTCCCAGCTGTCTGTGGGTTTGACCTTTTATGGAATTTTTTAGGTGTCACTAAATGCAACTGAGCTGTGTCAGGAACAAGCTTTGCACTTTATGAGTGATCAGCAATAGCACACAAGTACAAAGAATACCAGGATTTCTTTTTGTAAATCTGCCATAAATTCTTAGATCGGTTTGGCTTATGCAAGCATTTACACACAACTTTACTGAAAGATGGATAAATGAGACCCATTGTCTGTGTGTATGTATGTATATACAGATGATTTTAGATAAGGGCTGTAGCACGGGTTTCACTTCAGAAAGCCCTACAGTGCTGAACCACAGCATCACTAACTGGACAAAAAAACAAACTATACGACATTATATGGGCAACATATTTACAAATAAAGACTCGGAACATTGGTCTCTGTAAAACAAAAGCCATACAGTGGGCTCACATCTTGTGGCGTGTGATGCAAATGGCGAACAATCCTTAGTAGTTTGTATTTACAAGAATACAGTATCAGCTTGCTAATGGTGACAGGAGTCGTGAATAGAAACATTACAGCCTTGTATTCAGTAGTGACGTTTTGTGCATGCGTACAATTTTGTTGTTTATTATGGAAATTCCTGATTTAAAAGCACATGGTAATGTCTCCCTCACAGTGCCGGAAGAATGGGCCCCGATTGGCTCAATGGAGGAAAAAAAAACCAAGAATAAGAATGGCAGTGACTAAGAGCAATAAGCAGCTTATACGCCCAGGCAAAATGAGTCAGGGATTTCACTATGACACTGAACTACCACAGCCTGCTGCCTTCCAAAAGATTTTGGCAACAGAAGCATTGTTCAAAAATCTATATGTAACAAAAGGTGCTATTGAGACATAAACAAACCAATCCCACTGGACACACAGAGTTCCAGGAATATGCTAGGTCTGCTAAAAACAGAACAAAATACATGTACATGTGTACAACACACTGAAGAAGTACATATGGAGAATTTACACAAACCTCTTTGTTGTGTAAACCATTACAGGTGCTGCTGACTCAGTCCACCTGCAATGTGATTGGTCAGGCAAAGTGTGTCCATGGTGACAGCAATAGTGTCCTTAGTACTGCATAAATAAAATAGTCTCCGACAGTCACACTCAGTGGTCTGGTTGAGTTTACAATGAAGTGAGTGCAACTCTAGAACAAGGTCCCATCCCTGCAAGCAACTGGTGTCATGTGGTGTGACTATGCTTTTTTAATAAGAAACCATTTTCATGGACATAATGAGCTTAGCTTATAATACACCTGGTAAGTATTTAATACAGGTTTAATACTACATAGTACCCAGTGCAAAATAGGTATCTACAAGGTGTCCGAAAAACCCATGAGAGAACAATTACATATACTTAATTTTATGTTTATTATTTACAACACATGCTCTTTGTGTTTATCCTTACGCTCTACACGTTTTCTCAGCCATTTCATGTTTCTTGCTCAACACATCTGGATCAACAAATTTGCTCAACATATTCCAATTGTTAAGTCAAGTCTTACGTTACAGCACAGTGAAAAACTTTTAGCCAAGCTTAGGAATTTGGGCTCAGAGCACGTTGGTTCCTGACTTTTCAGACACCCTGTACTTGGTTTTTTATTAATTTTAATACAATTTGAATGAGACGATTCCTGGAAGATGTCAGACTGGGACAAGTATGAGGAATTGTCACTGGAAGAAACACCAGATATATTTTGGTGTCAGCCTATAGAGTTAGATTGGACACTACTGTTTCAGTCGATCTGACAAGAAATAAAAGGTTAATAAAATACAACAGTGGCTTTTTTTTTGTTGCTTTTCCTAGGACATGACAAGAAGCTGGTGTATTGCAGAACCCATGAGAGAAGAATGCTTCCTTTTTCCCCCTCTTTACCAGTCAACTTTTTTAAACTCTTACAGCAAGGGGGAAAAAACCCCACGCACTTCTCAGTCCAGTGTATCTGAAGTGCGGTTAAAGAAATCCGGGAGTCTATATTAGGGCCACGCTGCAATGTCACTGCTTGACCTTGGTCCCTAAAAAAGGTAAGACGTCCAGTTTTCCAGTTCTTATGATCAAGATGTGTAGATGTGTATAATTAATTGATGTCATCACGACACACAGCACATAGTGTCTGTAAACCTACAGAGCACCTCAATCAAAATGATCAGGGGTAAGGATTAGCTTTAAACATGTCACTACACTGGATTATTCACGTGCTACTAAAGCAGTTACACAGGGATTAGATGAGGAACAGATGGGCAGGTATCAGGATGCAGGTTACCCAATAATGTCCTCATATGTTACCAGGTGCAGGGCATAAGCAGCACAAAACACTGCACATTCCTGATCAGTGATGTAGATCGACAGTAATCATTTATTAACTGTTTATAAGTACTATAGTGTCCTTTTTCAGTGTATACCAAAACATCCCTAATGTAATTAACAAATGTCTTTAATTCTAATGATGATCAATATCAATACACTGGATATAGAGCAATGGCAAAGACTGGAACTGGTTTAGAAAAGAAAAACAATGTAGGTCAAAAGAAGGAGAAAAAGAAAGATGAATGAAGTAAACCATGTGAAATGATCTGCTTACTGACCGTTAGCTGAATTGACCATCTTCTTGGCGCATAAAAGCGATGCGGCCGGTTCCGGATGCTGTAATCACGGGCTCTCGGTTTGGTTTTTTCTGTCAACAGATATCACTGTTCCATTGATGATCTCCTATGAGGTGTATTGTTCATGTACTAAACGTAAAAAGGTTTTTTGTAGCCAAAAATAACCTAGCTAAAGTCAGCAAAGTGCTGTGTGTGGTTGAATTTGAACGCACTAGAGACAGATGCTCCTACACGCTCCTCCCTGCAGTAAAGATGACTTCAGAGGCCGAGCTGCACTAAGAGCTGGACTGGACCACATTGTTTTCTTCCCATCCGTATTCGGACAAACCCCGCCCCCTGCTCTGGGATTGGCTGCATTTCAGTTCAAAGCTATCACTAAAGAACGCTCGTTCATGACTAGCCAATCATAGCGCATCTAGATTCGCAATGACCAATACTAGCAGAGAAGGCGGGGTTTTGAGGAACACGGGCTAGACTGCACAGCTGGTTCTGCGCAAAAGCCGGAGCGGCTCATTATTGCGCAGAGACGCATGAGCAAAGGAGAAAGCGGTCTGAATGACAAGCATCGTAACTTAACTTGTCGGAAAATCCCTTCTCAGTTTGTATAGCTAAGAAACAACCTACTGAATCACAGAACCAAAAAGACATATCTGTTTAAAATAAATAAATAAATAAAGATATAAATCAGGGCTTACATTGAAAAACAATTCAAACTATGTGATGTGTATTCTTTCCTTTTCAACATTTTACGCTATACAATTATTCATAACTTCAGCAAATCAGCACTCAGGGTCACACTTTTAATGAGTCTTGCTCTGGATTACACTACAGACAAGCACCATCCTGTATTCACATTGATTATGCAAATCATGTAGTTAACCTCAGACTCTTCTAGAAAATATCAGCATAATGATTAATAAAAATATTTGATTATATTAAATGAATGAAACCCCATCATGCCTAATTTAGGAGGTGTTGGTTGGCATATTCAGAGCTCTGCCTCATTACAGCAGCACAAACATCGCACCCATCAAACATCACATGACAGCTTTAACCATGCTCACTGTAAAATATCTGCCACCTGGTGGAGTGCAACAGGTCCTAGTGTGCATCATCACAAAACAGTCCACTTCTCAAACTGCCATTCTATTAATCACATGAACGTTTAATCTAAATAGTGCTTTAAGCCAAACATCATACTGATCAAGATATTATAAGTGCACGGCTTCAAAAGTTTTCAAGTGTCACATCATGACCGTCACATCTGCTACAGACTGACTGGGTTTAGACTATCTGCCAAATAAGTATACTGATGGCCAAATTTAGAGATGTTGACTTAAACAAATTGTATGTTACAATTTTCTTGTCAGTTTAGAAAATAATCACAAAACAATGACATATTAGTAATACATGAATCCAGTAAAAGAATAAAAAGTATATGCATCACTCAATATTTAACACAACACCCAAGAAGCAAACAGATTTATTCATTCTGTCTACTCTGTGCTACTGATATGCACAACACTCCAGTATCTTTGCAGTGTTGTGGATTAACCGGTCACATTTATACAATTATTAATGCTTAAGGTAACACTTAGGGGGAGGAGGAATAATAAAAATTTTTTTAAAAAAATCACAACGCAATTCAGGTGGATTTTTTATTAGAAGACCATTTACATGAAACACAAACCTGCATACAGCAATTAATTGTCTGGTGTCTGTGTGGTGTGTTCTGTCCACTTAAGCTTTGTCTTCACAGTCTTTAGACTTTTACACCATTTAAAGGTGTTTTTCATAATTACATATAGGAAAAATAATACAGTATTAAAAGAGACGTAGCATTCATCCTCAAAGCAAAACATCACAAATAGCACGACAAAATATGTACAGTAGTCACTGTCCGTAGCTATGAGGTCGTGTCATCGTAAAAATCCGTCCAGTCATGTCGAGGTCATGCGTCATGTCACTTAAACTCTGTAGGAACAAAGAGCATAACCAGTTATACAAGAACACCCTGCAGTGAGATCTGCTTCCTGTGTGTATGAAAGAATTTAGAAATGCACTTGTGTTCGTTAGGCTTCATCCATCAAGCAGAAACGTGCCTTAAGGGCTTACAAAAGTTTAAAGAGCATCACTAGGAAAGTAAATTTTCTGTCTAGGAATTTCAAGTGACAGACTCCGGAGATGCAAAAAAGCACACAATGTCATTAAAGGTGAAAACATCATGAAGAAACAAGTAAAAATGCCAGATTATAAAATCATCATCATGATAATCATTGTTGTTTTTTTTTTTTTTAAACCAAGTTCATCTTCCATTCAGTAACTGGTAATATGTGAGGAGATAAAAAAATAATTAGCACAGAATTGTAGACTGCTTATCTGACCTGCAAAAGATAAACAGGTTTTCTTTATGCCTGGTCTCGAGCAGACTGAAGGCATCAGTGAGAGAGAATGTCGGACTCAAAAAAAAGACCAAGACAAGGCGTGATAAACAAGTGATTATTAAAATTGTCCATGTATTTCACCTCGTAAATGCCTTTAATGAAGGATGACATTAGTGCGTTGGTTCGAGTGTAATTATGTCTCATTAGTGTGTAATTCAATACTGACAAACACCTGCATGATGAGGTACCTCAGTTAGCCAAATGATGGAATGGGACTAAAGGTAACTCCCTTACCAGGAGTTGTGACCTACCTTAACCAAGTTGAATCTGTATCAGTAAGTTCTCTGCCTCTTGTGAGACTCCTCTTTAGGTGGATCAGCAAGCATGACCTTCATTTTCACACCATTTACCACTTTGCCATGAAGGGCTGCCATGGCATCATTTGCATGCTTTCGGTCCGCATACTTAATGTAGCCAACATTCCGGCCTGGCACAAGGTACACCTCCACCAAAGAGCCAAAACGACTGCAGAAAGAAAACATAAACCTGCATGTTCAATCAATTACTGGATAGCAAAAGATTCAGTCTACTAAACAACTGTACCAATTGTTCTATTCTGGCCAGACGAAACGAAATGCAACATTGCTTTTGGAAACCATGGACCCCGCGTTCTCTAAACTAAAGAGGACTAAAGAGGAGAGGGACCGGCTTAATATGTCTTTTTATCAGCACTCAGTTCAAAAGCATGCATATCTGATGGTATGGAGGTGCATTAGTGCCTGTGGAATTGGCAACTCGCACATCTGGAAAGGCATCATCAACGCTGAAAGGTATATACAGGGTTTAGAGCAGACCTATGCTTCCATCCAGATTCCATTCCATCTTTCCTTCTGAGAGACTCTGCCTCTCAAAGATACTTTTTTTTTATACCCAATCATGTTACTGAACTGCTTCCAATTAACCTAAAGAAGTTGCAAAATGTTCCTCCAGCAGTTTCTTTTTAGCAACACTTACCTTTGGCCCAGTCCCAACTTTTTTGAGAGATTTTTCTGGCATCAAACTTAAAATAAACGTATTTTTTCCCTTAAAATGGTACATTTCCTTAGTTTGAACATTTGATATGTCCATGTTCTATTGTGAATAACAAATGGGTTTATGAGATTTGCAAATCATTGCATTCTGTTTTTATTTACATAGCGTCCACTTTTTTCAAACTGGGGGTTGTAGATTTTAATTTCTTTTTCCACACAAAATGGCATTTTGGGTTACAGAAAAAGCTTTTTGAAAGCCCTCTCCAAGGAGAGAAAGAAATTTTAAAATGTATGAACATCACAGCATCACCCTGTGCATGTCCACTGCAGTTTTTCCATGTTCTGAATGTGCTAGGACTCAATTCATCATGGCTGCTGAACAGGCTGTTACTTTGTGATCTGAAATTACTTCTTGGATAATGTGTTTGCAACATAATTTCAGTTATGACATCCATCTTGTTATTACACCCTCGTGCGAGGCTCAGGAAAATCATGTGCTCTGTGCTTCTCTTGAATCTACTGTTCCAGGAGTACAAAGCATACCGTGAAAGGAGATTCTGGATGAGATCTTGGTGAAACATTTTGTATGCAAGTCAAACTTTAAGCATCAGTTCCACACATCCTTGAGCCTTGAGCTAATCACTTTATACTTGAGAATTCTTGGCCATGTTCTTGTTTTTCTGCCTTTTGCTATTCTATTGCTCAATACACCCGTTCTTAACCATTACTTATAGGCATTATAAATAACAGTTGATTACATACTATCACTGGGCTGGCCCGCTCATTTCAGCATTTTCAAATCGATTGAGATATTTTCAAAAATGCTGTTTGTGTGGACAAATGAGTATAAACTATGTTTTCATTAATATCGGTATGTGTGTGGACAGTTGCTAAACCTTTGTGGTTTTCCATAATCACCCAAATAAACAGCCTTCCTACTCACGAGAACACATCTTCCAGTATGTCCACTGGAAGCGGTGAGGGGTTGAAGATGACAAAAAGCCTCTCTTTGACCACACTGTCAGGAGAAGCCAGTTTCTTATGAGAGGGGAGGACAACATCTGTCTGAACACGAGGCTTCTGGGGCATTGATGATGTTGCATAACCCTGCAGACAATTTTCATTCAGCTAGTTTGAGGAGCATATCACAGAATGCAGTTATTAAGAAAAAACCAGCTATTTAGCCCTGATTTGCAACTGCTAATATTGTGCCACAGTAGTCCCAGAACTACAATATGTTCTCTAACAGAGCACTGACAACAGTCCTTTTTTTACATTTTACTGGGCAAGTACTATTCATTGAAAACCATTATGTCAACTCTCAAGATAAGCTGGCAGGTGCTGCAGTTCATTGTATTTAAAAAGAGTGCTGCTTACTGCAGTGGTCTTCATTAGTTGAGCTCCAGAGGGGCCGTTCCACACCATAGACATCATCTGGGCTGCAACCAACTGCATAGCCATCTTTCCGACAGGGCTATCGAGAGAAAAAAATCCACAATATTAAATAGTTTAATCCTGTGCAGGTTTTTCTTGTATGATAGGTAAACAAGAGGTGCAATAAGATTAACAATAACAACTCAGAGCTGGACTCTACCTGGTCCTGTCCTCTCCATCATCAATGAAACTCACAGAAAGTCTGTTTCCAGGTGGATACTCAAAGCCATTCAGTTTATCTTTAGCATACACAGCTGAACCCAGATTACTGTAACGAATCATAGCCTGGCCTGCGGACAACAAGGATTATTAGGACTCCATAAAGCACTATTTCAAAATAACTTAGAGTCAGTTACAGAATTACTGCCAACTCCATGTCAACAAACAATGTATCTGTCTCAAAAAGGGGCGGGAGGGCGGCGTATGGCAGACTACAGACGGAGTTTGCTAGACGCTGCTGTGACATTGGAACCAGGTATTGGAGTCAGATGAGACAAAAACAGAGCTTTTTTTGTAAAACAGACTGAACAAAAATAATTCTGAACTGAGGTTCCTCTCAAGGTTTCTTCTTCATATCATCTTAGGGATTTTTTTCCTTGCTACCGGCTTGCTTAATAGGTATAAATTCACACACTAAAACATCTGTATCTTGTGTTTATATGTTTTTGTAAAGCTGCTTTGAGACGTCCATTGTTAAAAGCGCTATACAAATAAAATTGAATTGAGAAGACTTTAAATTGTAGTCTCAAATATCATCAGGATTAAAGGCAATCATTTGCACAAAGTACTAGATGCAGGGGTGCCAATAAACTGTGACAAACACTAATTTGTTTAAAAAAATATACTTTTAATAAGGGTTTATAAAATAGTCTTAGAATAAAGTTCAATTTCTGCCCTATTTCAGTATGGTGTTAAACTAATTAACCAAAGAAATTAACACAAAAGAACTATTTTTAACTCATCTTCCCAAGGGTTCCAATAATTCTGGAGCTGATTGTAAATAAATTTACGTCTTTAACAACTGCATTATGAGATCAACTACAGTCCAAGGCAGCACTTCTACATTTCAAATTGATGGCAATTACATGATCAGATACACAAACATTTTAACAGAGATAAATGAAAGTGTATTCGTCAGCATTTAATATTACCTTTACTGAAACCATATTGGTCTCTCTGCATTTCACAGTATTCCATTCCTGGTATCAGATCAAACAGATTATAAATCTGCTCCTGTGCGATGGGCACACGCGATGACACCATCAGGCACCGAGTTATCAAGTCAGAGTTCCAGCCTTCTCCAGCAGTGTAAGTATTAGACTCTGCACCTGCAGGACAACATACACTCTTTAAAACTAACTTTATACAAAGCTTTGCAGTGAAATGTCCCAGTGCTGTTATACTAAATATCAGCACTCCTGGAGTTAAGCCCGTATATACCACAAATAGCTCCAGTCAGTTTAATCACCGGTCTAAATTAATGCACTGCCTTTTAACAAGTGTAACATACAGTAAACTCACAGCTTCATTATTAGTAGAGACGTGGCACAGACTCAGGTAATCCACACACGATCAAGCGCTCTCTTCCGCTCATAAATACTTACTATAATCCATCCAAATAAATGTAATCTTATCACACTACTTTATCAGACATGTGTATGATTTATAGAGGGCAGAATTCTAGATCTAACGACCCATATATAAAATAACAAAATGAAATGAACTGTTATCATCATTTCAGTCAAATTTTGCTCTGCAAACATTTGTTTTCAAGGACTTCACAAGAGATGTCATTCAAACATTCTTTAGTTCTTATTTTTAAATAATATTATTATTATTATTATTATTAATACACAACCAATTTTAAATGGCACCTAAATTTGCATTTCCCAGGCACTGCTCCTTCATCTTCACATCTCTATACTCCAGGTGAGTGACAGGAGCACTGTTGCCAAAAGCATTCAATGGAAAGTCGCCAAATGATGTCACGCACTAATTACCATATTACATCATTGTGTCGTATTTTCATTCTGCCTAGTGACAGCCCTTTTCATGTTTGCTTCTTTCCTACTCTCCATGCTCACATACAGTGCCTTGCGAAAGTATTCAGCCCCCTTGAACTGTTCGAACTTTTGCCACATTTCAGGCCTCAAACAAAGATATAAAACAAATTTTTTGTGAGGAATCAACAACATGTGGGACACAACAATGAAGTGGAACGAAATTTATTGGATATTTCAAACTTTTTCAACAAATAAAAAACTGAAAAATTGGGCGAGCAAAATTATTCAGCCCCTTTACTTTCAGTGCAGCAAACTCTCTCCGGA
>JAFFST010000012.1:0-12449 GCA_022414735.1 Noturus placidus | reverse complement strand
AAATATTTACAAAAATGTGAGGGGTGTACTCACTTTTGTGAGATACTGCGTGTATATGATATATATATATATATACACACACACAGCATTTGTCCAGCAATAAGTTGGAACTTAGCATGTTATTGCTGGTGATGACAGAGGTTATATCTAATGCACAATTAATGAATACGTTAATTTCAACTTATCGCTGGACAAATAGTTGATCAGAAATACTAAATTATCCAAATTTACCCTTCTGTGCTGATTTGCTAGTCTTTCTTTACATATAATGATGGAGAATGCAACAATTTAACCCAAATATCACATAAAGAAAAAAAATGACAGACTGGCTGGCAAAAAACAATGAACACTGACCCAGCAGACACTCAAATACTCAGTTTAGTCTATCCTGCATATTTGGTGGAGAATGCAATAGCTCAGTTTAAATAGCTAATTCTTGTTATATATAATGATGGATAATACAACAATTTAACCCATAAAGCTAATTTTCACTAGATCATGCAGGGCACAGGGCCAAAATTTCAAATTTTCCCTCTGCTGAACGAAAAAGCATCTGTGGGAGTATCCAGCTAAAAAATAAAAAGCAGGAAGACACAACAACTATAAGCATCACTATATACACAACTACAGGGATAGTTGTAGTAAAATGCATCCATGGGCTCTGTGAACAAAACTTTGTCAAGATCAAGGAAAGAGCACAGCAGGAGCACATTACCAATGACCAACTCCTCACTCCAGAGGAGTCAGACAGACTACTTGTTTCCACCTTCCCCTCAGATGAGCATAGCGATCACTCCAGCACTGAACAAACCAAAGACCCCATCCATACTGTTACTGCACTGACATGACAGAAAGTTTCACGGTGCTGGAAGGTGAACTGGTACACCTCAGAGATGACCATCTCTCTACACACAGCCCAAAGCACAGACCAGCCCAGAAATATTTGGTTTAATTTTGATCGATTTGCACAGTGCAGGTACTATAACTATAGTATTTAAAGTAACATTGGTTATGTGTGTGTGGTAGAATAACGCAGTGGTAATGAGGCTGTTGCAGAAAGTCAGCAACTGGAGTTCAAGCCTCAGCTCAGGTGAAGTTTAATTTTATTCAGGGCATTGAAAATATATGATCAAATCATGTTTGATGTACAAAAACAATTATGTTAATGTAACTCAATTCAATCACATGCCTCCTGGGATAGGCTCCAGGTTCCCCGTGACCCTTAAAAGGAGTAAGCGGTTGAAGATGGATGGATGGATGGATGGATGGATGGATGGAACTAATGTTTGAATTTGATTAAAGTAAATTCTCTGGTCTTTTTTCTCAGTGTGTGGATTTCTGTGTTCATTTTAAAAAAAATAATAAAACTTTTCATCTAATAAAAGAATGATTGTATGGTAAAGGACCTGGATGAGTAATACCAACAAGGTCACAAGGAAGTTCTATGTGCTCTTTAACAAAGGCTGTGAAGCCGAAGGTTGAATGGCTGTAGCCACTGGGTTGTGCAAGACCACATTCCCCCTATAAAATCTTGCAAATTTGCAGGTTGATGCCCAAGATGCAGCTGCACAAATATCTGAAAGAGGGACCGCTCGTAGGGTTGCCCATGAAGTAGACACACTCCTGGTTGAGTGACTTCACTGATACTGATAAGCCTCTGGGTTGATACAACCCAGGGGTAGGACATAAATTGCATCTGAGCTACTGGCTGGTGAAGCCCCCGAACACGGTTGTGGTAAAGTCATTCTCTACTCCCTCGCCCCTTAGAATTTCTGGAGGAGTGACAGCCAGAAGTCTGGCCTTGCTGTGCTCTTGTCTAGGTATACGGCCATGGTATGTACTGAGCTGTATTTGTTGCCATAGAGGGTCTCTGTCTAGCGGGTGTTCACGGCGCAGACTAGCAAACCTGTAGACTGCGCTCCAGGGTTTGCTGTGCAGCAGGACCGAACAGTTCCCCAGGAATAACAGGAAGAGAGTGGAGGGCTCTCCTGCAGGGTTCCAAAAGTGGAGACTGGGTTAGCCATATTTGGCGTCAAGCGAGGGTTTAATGAAGACATTAGCTTACCCAACTCCCTGGGCATATAGGCGAATACCTGCAAAATAAGGTGTGACATGGAATTTTCAATACATCCCATACATGCTGCTGTGTCATAGTGAGATGACTTCTCACAATGAAGTCATCTGTCAACTGGCACTGTGGCCAGGGACAGCATGCACCGGGCTGAATTGCTTCATCAGGTGATAGCACAAGGGCAGCAACAGCTGGCTCTATATTGGGCATGTGGTCAAGGACATGTTTGGATGCATCCTGCGTATTATCTAGTGCTCTACAGTCAGTCAGGAGATGAGAGAAATGTCTGGGATCTGCCCAGCACCTCAGCAGCTCCTCGATATATGAAGCTGATGGTGGTACATAGAGAGCTGTGGACTGAGAGGTCTTCCTGAAAAATGCGCTCTGAGGATTCACATGGACAGGTGCTGCATCTAAACCCAGATGTGCCAAGGCCATTTTTATCAGTCTCCGTGCCCTTCAGTGTACTGTGGCCTGAGCATTGGAATCAGATGAATGGGAGCTTTCATCTGCCCCTTCCTTGTCATAACCTCCACCGATAACTAGGCTTCCCAAGGCCCTAGTGGAGAGTGCATCTTCCTCCCGAATCGCAAAGGCTGGTGACAGTATTGGAGGCAGCACCATGGGAGGAGACTGCGGTGCAGCTGGAGCGGGACCACTAGCAGACTGTGCACTGGGTGGATGCAGATTAAGGAAGAGAGACTTAATCTCTGCAAACTTAGAAGCCAAGGTGTCTACCTTCTGGGCTAGGGGATATACATTGCCGCGTTTCCCCTTACCAAGAGAATCGGTCTTACGGCACTTATGAGAGCTAGATGCGCCAATAGATGCGCCATGGCCTGTGTAGGATGCTGTTGAGTCCTTCACTCTAGCTGCAGTTCATATATGCCATCTCAGTCAATACATCTCTTAAGTTGTCAACCCACAGGCAAGAGGGACATCTCTCATGGCCATCCTCTAGTTCAATTGGGGCCAGGCAATTAATACATGTCATAAACATGGGTACCAGCAGTAATTACTATCCATGTGATTTTCCACGTGTGAACACTTTGCCAGATGGTAATTGAAAATGAAAGAGAGGAATATATTCACTTTGCAGTATCTCTGGATGGTAACACAGCTGAGATGACTGCAATGCAATATGGTGCAATTAAGAGCAACACTCTCTTGCACTGTAACTAATAATTAAAGATATCGACGAACAACAAGATCCACTCAAGTTCATCTTGTGCTCGTCTCTCTTTGATACAGTTCAAGGTAGTGCACAGGATACATTTCTCCAAAACACGTCTATCACTGATTTATCCCACTGTCACTGACAGATGTGATAAATGACATGCCTCTCCCTGCAACCTAACTCATATGTTCTATACCTGCCCATTATTATTCTCCTTTTGGCAGACGTATTTTGATATTATTTCTAGAATATTGTCTGTTACTGTTAAGCCCTCTCCTCATATTGCCATATTTGGGTATCCGGATGATTATAACAGGTACACCTCGAACCAATTAGATCTCTTGGCATTAGATCTCTTGGGATTCCAACCTGACCTCAATTATTTTGTATCAACGATAAGGGGAGACACAACAAACTGATCATGAACTGTAAACTGCTGATTGGCGAATTAGAGCGTGCCCACTCCGAAACGGTGTTGATAGCAGAGTTCACTTACCTCTTGCTGGATAGTGCATCTGAAGTTAAATAAATACAAAAAAGGCTAGCCGCAGTCTTTGGAAGACAAAAGTTTGTAGCTCCAACCCTACTTCAGATTACAAGACTACCAGCGGTGCCTGCACTCCTGATATCTGCTTACCAAGCCGAGAAGATAACAAGAGGTCACTTCCGGAGTGAACGTGCTTTTAGTACCAGGGCAAAAGGCATACGTCACCGAGGTCACAGGGGACTTTGTTGATACAAATACTCGACCTGTACGTACACGCGATATCTAGGTGCTTAAAGCACCACCTCTGGTGGTCAGTAGAAATGAAATAGAACAAAAGATTCCATTGGCAAGAAAGGAGAAGATGGAATTCCTTCGGTGTTACTTTGAGGAACTTTCTACAATGAAAAAAAATGCTCATTTATAAAATATTAAACTGAGCTGAGGCTCAAACCACAGTTACTGGGTTAAAAATCCTGTGTGTTTCAGCTGTGTTATGCATGGCACATGTAGCCAGCTTCATTTAAATACTATAGTTATTGTACCAGTACCATGTGACTCAATCATGCTCACTTTATATAATTAAATATTGCAATTAGAAACTTGTTTAAATTAGTCTTATCATAAGTTAAGCTGAGAAACATAATATTTTATGTGAATCATTCAATAACACATTCCATTTTTTTATTGTACTGTGTTCAACTACAGTATGTTGTTCCATGTGTCACATGGTGGTTATTGTGTGAAGCACAACAAATAAATTTAAAATCTAAGAAGTGGGCCTGCAGGGTATCGTGTGATCACACGTGATGACGTCATGACACCGCGTGAAAAAACATAGATTCTTAAACGCCACATCTGTAACTGGGCATTGCTGGTAATCTGAGAGATTGCCAAATTTCAATAGATTTTTTGATTGGTTAAAATTATAGGAGACTCCTTCATGTTTTTTCTGTGGGTGCTTGTGCCCCCAAGCAAACACGGGAGCACTGCCTATGCCTATTAGTGCAGTGTCAGGTCAGTGTAAATGCAAATAACACCTAACTGCAGCCTGAAAGTCACTTTAGGATAGACTATTGCATGTACAAGTTAATACCATTGAGCATTTAATTTGCATAAGACTGTCACTTGAAGACAAAATAAAATCATTATTTTAATTATGAAAATTATGTCTTAATTTTAAAATGACTACGGTAATTTGCACGTTGCACATTGCATATTAAATATTTACTGCATGTTCACACTTCTGATGCCAACAGCAGTGCTATTTCACTGCCTTTAATCAGCACTGTACTTAAACACAAATTTATATGTAAAGTGTCTGTTTACAATCTGTCTCTCTTTTCATATAAAAAAAATCGAATAATTGGATAACATCTAAATGGACTTGTAACAGAAGTGTAAACGCATGTGGTGATTATCAACATAAACTTCATATATAAGTCACAAAAAACGACCAAGTGTAAACAAGGTCTAGACAGTTTTAGATCTCTGTCTTCTACCATTAGCTGAGGAATAATTATGTTTACCTCTGTGAGGTGTGGGTTGGGATTGAAGCCACACTGGTTGCACACAGTAGTGTGACACTGGGTGCACTTGTTGAAATTGGGTGCTCTGTCAGCACTGGTCAGCTCTGTGGTGTTGCAGATTGGGCAAAGTTTACTGCTGGGCATGGGTGCTATCTGGGGCACTGAGTAGGGTGAGCTGGGAGCACTGCCCCGATCAGGAGACACTGACGGAGATCGACCTGATCGCCCTACAGTTCCGCCGCTGCTGAAGTCCACCTGGAGGTTCCTCCTGGAGGCATACTGTCCAGGACCATGGTCAGTCCCTATGCCCTGGGATGCTGCCTGATTCTGAGATTGAAGGGTTGGGGATGGTCTTGGGCTTTCATGGGTGGCCAGTCTGTAGGTGTCTCCTCGTCCTGGCATTCCTCCTATGCCACCCATGCCCAAGCCACCACCCACCCCTACACTGCCACTAGAGACATAGCCTGTTTTCGGAGCTGCAGGTGCTCCAGCCAGCCTAAAATATAAAGAGAGAGAGAGAAACAAAGAGAGAGGAATTCATGTAACTATTCCATTTGCTACTCATGAATCACTGATCACCGACCCATCAGAGGGCACAATCGCACACATACAGCAGACAGTTTGGAAATGCCAATCAGCCTACAACGCGTGTTTGGACTAAGAGAGGAAATCAGAGTACCCAGAGGGAACCGAAGCACGAGGAGAACATGCAAAGTCCACGCTCACAGGGCAGAGGTGGAAGTTGAACCTCCAACCCTGGATGTGCAAGGCAAATGTGCTGATATATAGTAGCTAGTGTAATTCATTCCATCTATGCATGTCAGCTACAAAAGTAATTCATTTCATATCTGCATGTGAGCTACAAGAAGAAAATAAAAATACTATATTTTGACCCCCATGCATCAGTAACCTTGTTAGTATGAAAGTACATTGAAATAGTAAAGGCATTTGATTCACTTAAATATTTAATTTTTCTAGAATTTTCAAATGGCTCAAATTTGTGTCTTAAAGGACCACACTGTGTATCCAAGTTCCCATGACATAAATCTCTTTATTTAAATGAAATCCAATCCACATAAGAATTTCAGTGAATTCTCTTTTAATTTTATTGCTTTTTAATCGAACTATCTTAATTTAGTTTAAGTAAAAAAAGAAGTCTTTAGTTCAGTTCTTGCGGTTCAGTTCATTCCACCATCCCCTTATCTGGGCAGTTGTCTGAGTTATATTCATGTGCACATGTGTCTGGAATAGTGTTTTTTATATAGAATAAGTTTTACTGTAAAAACAGTAGACATTACTATAGGCACACTACTGACTGCAGCAACATGGTGGGCTGTATAAATGGGATAGATGGGCTAGGCTTCCCACGTTTTTCAATGATAAAAAGACATCAGTATAAGGTTTCATTTTTGGCATACATTGCAGGTTATTTTCTGGTAACAAATGATAGTGAGTATTATTTATAATTTTTTTGTGGAATCAATTGCAAGAGAACAACCAATGATCAAAAGAAAAATGGTTTGCAAAGGTGACACCAGAGCTGATTTAATTCTAGCATACCATATATATATATATATATATGGTATATATAGGCATACCAGTGCGAGTAACTTGTTTGAAGTTGTATAATACAATCCGAATAAAAACGACAAGTCCAAAATGCATGTACATCATGCAACAGTTACTTTCACACTGATTTCAATCACCTCTGTCAACCAAACAAGTGTGCAAATACTGCAAAGAGGTCATTATGATGAAAAAGAGTAACACTGTACATCATCTGCTTCTCTCAACTTGCCGATCTCAGATCACACAAAATTACCTGTACCTGTGACTTTGACATGCTTATGTAGCCACATCAGCATCAGGCACCAGTAGATTAATAATAATGATAATGTTACAAGGTTTGGTGTAATTCAAGCTTCTTTATTAAATAATTCCTCAGCAATCATAATCAAGAGTAGCATCTATTCAGTCTGCAAACAGTATGCTGCAGCCCTCCCATCACTCTCTTCACCAACTCTAACAGACAGCGCATTCACTTCATTTAAACTCCCGGTTGCCAGATATAACTAGAAAAGTAAACTCCAGTTTTCATGTTTTGATATAATCACCAAAAACGCAATAATATTATCATCAGACATAGCAGCGCTGTACAGGGGGAAGCAATCCAACAGGAGCAACTGATAAACACACAAACAAAAAAAAAAAAAGAATAAAATATAAAGACAAGAGATCCATCCATCTTGTATACCGCTTAATCCTTTTCAGGGTCAAGACAGGAAATGTGCTCAGTTATAAATAAATCATTTCATATAAAAATAGATATTATAATAAATTCATAAAACATAAATAAAATGTTAAATGTTAATTACTATGGGTGATATTTAATATCAATTTGACATTAAGCTTAGTAGGCTATTTCCTAATATGGATAATTTTTTTGCTTGTCTACTTTTAATTAGGACTATTTATTGGGTAAGATATATTTTATGCTTGATTATATATCAATTAACCAACAGTATTTATGTCAATGCTATTATTTTAATTCAATTAACAGTGACCATGAGTAGAGTGTGTTTATGATAGACCTCCTGAATAAAACTTAAACAAAAATAAAATTGGTATCTGGATCGGTATCGGTGTATCAAGATGACAAGTAATTGGTATCTGCTGTAAAAATTCTGATTGGAGCATCAGTAATGAACACCATTAAAATAAAGTGTTTTGCATCTGGCGGGTACATGAATTCACCCAATCACATCCTATAGATTATTCAGATATATACACACAATATAGGCAGAGCGGTTCGAGAACTGGCTCCAGCCCAGAAGCATGACAGCAGAAAATGGCTAATAGTGTAGCTTTGAATATATTTAAGAGGCACAGACTTCAAAGACTGAACATTGAGTTTTTTTGTATTTGTTTGAAAGGTGGAACAGGTAAAATTAACTAAAAATATATCATTTAGTTTATGAGAAGATAAATTAATTTGTCATGGTTAAATTCTGTCATAATTGACAAGCTCATAATTGACAAGCTCATTATTCTCAGAATCCCTTAATAAGTTTTAAACGTCACAGATTATCCAACAAAAACCCACATCACCCCATATACAAACAAAATAAGAGTACCAAGTGCCCTGTTGCAGGCCTGAATATAGCTGCCATGCATAGAAGCCTCAAACAAAATGGCTGCTTCACCACGAAGGCAATAACAGAAAAATGGCACGAATGGGGTCATGGGGTCACACTCACGCAGGGTCATTGCAAGATAAGAAGAAGAATATTCACACATGGGTAGTCATCCGCAAAGTCCACAGCTCCTTTCTCCATAACAAACACAGTCTGCACCTCCAGTTGGCTGTTTGCTAACTTATTAGCAAAGTCCATGTTGGAAACTCTCTATTCTCTCCACTCAGATATGTATAAGAATGTCTAGGTTATAGTTTAATTTCTGCCTCATGAACTTTTCTAGACCTGTCTGTTGTGTGTGTGGCAGTTAAAATGTCACCATAGGAACTTCCTATTTTCTGTTAAGTGATCCAAACCATATATGTTCAGAAACTTGTACATTCTTGTATTGCCTAAGATGTTTTCGTGTATGTGGTCAGTCAGTCTAACTGTCATATTATTTCCACACAGCAGTACGCCTATGCAGGGCTATTTTGCCTATATTAACCTATGTAAATCTGCAATAAATCGGACGTCTCTTTGACCTGCTCTGGTTGTCAGTGTGTTCATTTCGACTCTCGGCACTGTATACGCTCTGTGATAAACCACATCAGCTCGTTTTTCTTTTAAGTAAATTGACAAAAGACTGAAGGCTGAAGGAGGAAAGAGGGATTTTAGAAGCTGTTATTTGCTTTATCCCTACAGTCCACGTATGCACTAGTATCCAAGTCTTAACAGCTAGCTCTTAGCTATTATATCCTTTCCGCAGTAATATAACGTCTCTCTGAGGTTATACTCTCCACAGATAGCTTATTACACCACTACAGTTACATATAGTGCTCTGGTCAACCACTTAACTCACAGTGATGATAATTGAGAGAAACAAACAACCTGTAGCTAGCGAATTCACACTCCTTCCACACCACGTGCTTCTATCCCCTCTGTCTCTCTCTCTGTTTTTTTCTCAACCTCATGTAACTCCGTCCTGATTGGTCCATTAACACAACAAATCAAACTGACCCTTTTTTCTTCCACTCCCAAATACACGGGTAGTATAACATCACACATAATATCGTTAACCCTTTAAATCTATTTAATAACTTATTCTATGAATGAATCAACTTAAATAAGGACACTATTTTCCACCTCGCTACATCCTCCCCTTTCTAACTGTCTGCATGTCCTCATGAGACATTAAAGTATGCAGTAACCTATTAAGTTATGAAAGGATATTGACTAGGATTCCACTCTAACATCCTAGTTTAATAATAATGCCTTCATGTACAATTGTAATCGGCTGATCTCTGGTTTTCCCTTTCTCATCATAAGTCTGGCAAATTACTGGTTTCACTTTCCTCTTAGAACTAGTTCTTGATATAAGACCTGTTCATCGTTACTGTCATCCATTGCAGCAGACTCACCATGGCTCCTCCTCTCTACGAGCTGATCCATGTAATCTATGTAGGATCGATAGGTCCTTTCATGCACCACTTCTGAAGATGAAACGGATTCCTCTTGGCTCACTTTGGGTTTTGTTTCCCTTGGTTGTCTGTTCCTCTGTGAACGTGTCTTGGGTTTAACTGGTGTCTCTTTTCGAACTTTGCCATCCAGTATTCTCAGGGACTGACTAATGGATAAGAGATGGTCTCTGTGCAGCGTCCTAACTCCACCTTTTCCCTCCTCAGGCTTTACACTTTATACACGTAAATTAGGTAGTTTTCCTACCACCACATGTGGCATAGGGCTCCAGCGGCTGTCAAGGTTGTTTGCCTTTAAGCCCCAGGTTTCTCAGTAGCACTCAGTCTCAGATGACAATGGTCTGGAAATGTACCCTCTGATCATATGCTCTTTTATTGCGATTATGTGTCTTATCTGCCGAGTTGTTGGCTAAGTGATAGGCTCTTTGCAGATCTCCTTTCAACTTCTCCACATACATTGAATAGTGTCTGTCACCCATTCCATCAGGTGAGGTTCCAAAGCACAGTTCTACTGGCAGTCTGGCTTCTCTGCCGAAGATCAGTAAGTACGGTCAATATCCTGTTACATTGGATTTTGTACTGTTGCATGCATGGACTACATACGGCACGTGTTGACTCCAAGAATGTTTCTTATCCTGCCCTAAGGTTGCAAGCATGGAAAGCAGAGTGCGGTTGAGTCTTACTGGCCGAGTGTCTCCTTGAGGATGATCGGGCGTTATTTGAGATTTCCGTACCCCCAGAGCTTTCTTATCAACCTTCTCTCAAAATCTCATCCTTGGAATTCGGGTGGGTAGACATTAATGCAGAAAGTACTTTGCCACCAAAATTTTGGCTACATTGAGGGCCTTTTGATTTTTTGTTGAAAAAAATGTATCTCGTAAAATGGTCTGTCAAAACACTGCTGATTCCCTTTGAGTCAGGTTCCACGGATAGGAAATCAATGCAAACCAGATCCATAGGACCATTGCTTATCATCTGATGAAAGGGGTAGTTTTTTTGTAAGGGGTCTTGCGCATGACACACTCTCCACAATCCTTGACATACTATTTAGCATCTGCAGCCATCTCGGGCCAATAGAACCTACTCCTTAACAGGTCTGTGGTCCGATCCACTCCTAAATGACCCATGTCATTATGTAAGGACTATAGAACAACCCCCCTGAAATCAGCAGGCAGCACATGCTGAGTTACGGGCTCTTCAGAGGGTTTTTGCTTGTCTGTTGCAGCAGTCTATCCTTCAGTACAAGACGGTCCTTCTCGCGCTTCAACAGCATCAACTTGGGGTCAGTGGTTTTCAGCATCCAGCAGCAATCCATAACGCAGCAGCTCGCTGAAAGCCTCTGAACCGCGACGCAGACACTGGTAGACCTGAGGACCGAGACTCCCGTGGCCTCCACGCCCCTTCCTGACCCGGGGCGCAAGATCCGCCGTCTGCTTCCCCCTCAATCCCGAGCAAGATCTCGAGGCTTACTTACCCCGCACAGAACGCCAAGCCGTAGGGATGCATGCACCAGCGACGCCCCAGGAGCTTCTAACTGCCCTCGAGCGGGTAATGGCCACCTTGGAGGTCAACCAAGGTGAACAGTGGCTAGCCAGCATCAGATCTGAATGTATGGCACCCCGAAGTAACTGCTCTACTCTGGCTGTGTCCACACGACTGGCAGGAACACCCCCTTTAATAACCACCTTTGTCAGAGACTGCTCTAATCGCCTCAGTTTCTCATATTGGCCTTGCTGCAATAGGCTAAAATCAAAGTTGAGGTCTTCACCTGATTCAGCTGTTCTGAATGCACTCTCAATAGCATCCAAGCATTTATGAGGTGTAACATCGGAATCAGCTGTACACAAAGCTTTTACAACAGCTAGAGCTGGCCCTCTATGGCTTTCCATAATCGTCTTTTGCTTTTCTTTGGCAGAGCGGTCACTCTCTTCCACCATCAAGCGAGCCTGTTCGATCTAATTCTCCAACACTTATTCCTCTTCAGGAGCTGGTAAGGTGCCAGAGAGCATCCTCAGGGGACAATAACTACTATTCTCTCCTGAAGGCTTCTCTAGTTTGGACAAAAGGTCACCAACAGCCCGAATGATGGACTCAGCAGAGTCACTAGATGTTGATGCTTCAAGCAGGACTTTCAATGGCATCTGTGCATCTTCATCTAAAGCTGGAGCTTCAGTTGCCATGACGATAGGCCAAGCCTCATCGGTATGGGTGTGCATTACTTCATACAGGACCTTGGTTGGATCAATCTTCTCTTTACATTCACACAGTACTGTTAGTCGGTGGAGTGTTGTATTAACCTTTCTTCTTCTAACTCGCACTCGTCCCAAAGCCTTGATAGTTTCCAGAGTTTCCTCTATCTGAGCAACTTCAAACTCTTTCAGGACAACTGCTAGGAATGTGTGGGTTTGATTGAGAGACTCCCCTTTACACCACTCTCTAAACTCTTTCACCAGCTCTAATTTCACTGACTGAAGTTCCAAGGTAATCTACTTTTGCCTATTAGTACTACGGAATTGTGTTTGGGAACTCATATATAT
>JAFFST010000011.1:51959-72336 GCA_022414735.1 Noturus placidus | reverse complement strand
GTTTGAGGACTGAAATGTGTCAAAAGGTCGAACAGTTCAAGGGGGCCGAATACTTTTGCAAGGCACTGTGTATATATATATATATATATATATATATATATATATATATATATATATATATATAAAAAGTAGCTCTAGGTTGTCCCAATAAAACAGTGTCATTTCTAATGTCTCTTCTCTAAACAGTTTAATAATAAATGTTTTGTAATTCACTTAAACCTATTCCTTGGTTAGATCTACAAATTAACAGTGTGTAAAATGAGTTCATAGAAATAAAAATGCTAAAATATACCCTGTTTTAACAAACAATTGGCAGCGTATTTATTAATGAGATCATTTTGTTGCCCAGACCCTGAAACGCACATGCATTTATGGAACAAGTTAGTTGTAGGACCACACACACCTCTACTTGTATGCGTATGCACACCCAGTGACAGACATCGTGGATCAGTCGGTGTCGAGAAGAGGTCTGCGGCTTTAATACGACTCACATTCATTGATGTCTAAATAGCTTGCTTCTACCACCACGAAACCATGCCACAACAAACAGGTTTCATTTTCTGCCAGACTCATGCATTACATTAGCTTTGTTTCTGTCTCACGTTCTCACATTCTCTCTGTGGCAGGTTCCCAGCACTATGATGGATATGAGTGTGTTGATGGCATGCCAACTGCTGCTGGAGCAGGTCTCCAATGATGGCAACAGCACTCTGCTGTCTCAGCTCTACCAGCACCTCCTGTTTGATTTCCGTATCTGGAGCCACTGTCACTTTGCAGTCTGCCTCGGTAAATGTCTCCGCTCCAGCCTATTCCACTAACGACTCTGTTCCGGGGTTGATTTACAACTACGCAATAGTCAGAAAAGCTTCTAAATATTCATATTGAGATTCTTTATAGATAGTCTCGTTGAAATACTGTGTAGCTCTAAGCACGGCTTTAGGGTTTGACCAGCGTGTAAAACCTCAAAAGCTGATTTAGTTCAAGTGTTAAGTGGAAACCCGTGTCCCATAATGTGTGTGTGTGTGTGTGTGTGTGTGTGTAGGTCATGTGCAGTATCTGTCCTCTGTGTTGAAGGAGGGAAAGCAAAGAATACGCAGAAAGTATGGGGTTCAGTACATCCTGGATTCCATTCGCTCACACTACAGGTAATAACAGCAAGCATGCGACAGCACTATTTTTTTTTTTTTTCCTAACAATATTTTATTTGTCAAACATTATGAAGACCATAAAGAATATACAGTAGTTAGGATTTTTTTTTCATTGCAACCAAATAAAAAATAAATAATAATAATAATAATAAAATTATAATAATCATGAAAAAGGAACAAAACCCTTACATGTGCGAATACAGTTTATATACTTCCAGTACCGATCAAGACTATAAAAGAGTTAGCGTCAAGATATTTTTAAAAAAAGTCATAAAACACGCTTTAAATGGAACAAATTCTATGAAGTTTGTTGGGATTTTTATCATATAAGTAATATTTAACAAGGCATGACATGAAGTCATCCCATTTATCCACTGAGAACCCCCAGGGCTAAGAGAAGGCAGTTACATGTTTAGCCTCTAGCAAGCAAAGACTTAACAACATTCCTTCATATTTTGGCCATTTTGAAGTTCAAAGGTTAAATGTGCAATATATATACAGTGCGGGATCAAAAGGTATCAGTGTCTTTACCAAGAATTTGACGTATTATCTCCAGTATTTTACCAAGAAACAGTTGACCGTTGTACAATCCCAGATACAGTGGAGTAAAGTTCTCTTCTTTTTACATTTATAACATACATCAGGAATATTGGGGATAAAGTGATGTAGCATGACTGTCTCAAATGGCTGCTCAGTATCTGTGTTTGAGCTTTTAAACAAGCTCTCATTCTTCCTCAGTTATATCTGAGACAGCACTGTCGCAAAAGATAGACCTGTAAAAGAGGACTCCCAAAGTGTTGTTTTGTTTGTGTGTGTGTAGTGTGGAGAGGGATGGCAGTGCTTTGTCAGATGAGAGGAAGACCGTGCAGATGTCGCTCTTGGATCTGCTGAAAGATTTCCTGTTGAAGTCTCCCTCTACGAAGGAGCTGCACAGTATTCTGGCGTATACTCTAGTCGTACAGGACCAGCAGCAGGTAACACACTGACTCTGCTTCCTATGTCTCTTCCTCAGCTCTTCTGCCTCCCTGCTGTACTGAAAAGTCTCTCAAGTCACAGTGTTTACGCCACATGAAAGTCCTGAAATGTGAACGACTTCCACCGTCCTCTGTTCTGCCTTTTCATTTTTGTTTTTTGTTCTTCTGTTATACCATTATAGTTGATTTTGCTCGATTCCGTTTTATTGTATTGTTTTCTATTCTGAGACGTTCTATTCTACTTATTTCTTTTTTTATTCTTTTTTATTCCGTTCAATTCCATCTGTTATGTTCTATTTTATTCCATTATATTTTATTTTATTCTCATCTGTTCTGTTCTCTTGTATTCTACTCTAATCTGTTCGATTCTAGTCATTTCTACTTATTTCTTGTTTTATTCTATTCTATTGTTATTCCATGTTGTTTTGTTCTGATCTGTCTGTTGTTTTGTGTCTTCTTCTATTCTGTTCTACTAATACCTTCTATTTATCTCAAGTGTAGGGAAATGGTTTATTTTGTTTAATCTCAGCCATGCCACTCAGGCCTTAAAATTAAATTTGTTTGATGTAGGAATAGATTGGAATAGATTAGTTTATATTGTATGACTTTGGTATATTGAATGCAATTTTTATATATTCTTAATTGTTTTCTTCTTGGAAGCTCTCTCTCTCTCTCTCTCTCTCTCTCTCTCACACACACACAGACACACTCTTAACCACTTCCGTTTTTGTTCGCCACAAAACATAGTGTTTGTTTAATTATAATCTCTCTCTCTCACTCTCTCTCTCTGTCTCTTCCCCTGCCTGTGTGCAGGCGATCATGCTGCTGGATATTTTGTACGCTGTGCTGAGGAGCACTCCGCAGGCTTTGTCTGTGCTGCTGGACTGGGGGGTGGAGCAGCTCTACTGTCTGCTCTTGAAGCCCCGGTTTAGTGATGACGCACGTGAAAGAGTTTTCAGGGTGAGCATATCCAGCCCTTTTGCCACTGCTTCCTTCTGTGTTTGTATGTCCAGTCTGTAAATCCAAAACTGCATACTGATTCTCCATGCTGCTCGGCAGATCATGTACAAAGTGCTGAAGAGTGAGCGAGTGCCAGAGCGCACCAAACAGCGGGTCAAGCTGCGAGAGCCCGCCTACCTGGGCCTGGTCTCCTTCCTGGAGGAGGTCCCAGTCACAATGACGATCATCCGCTGCCTGTACGAGCAGGTGCTGGCTACAGGTAAACAGCTGATGAGCAGAGGGATAACAGACAGTATGAAATGGTTATGAACTTGTGCTTGACGTGTGTGTGTGTGTGTGTGTGTGTGTGTATGTGCTGCAGATCCCTCACCCAATTTCAGAGATCTTTTGGTAGTTGTGTACCTGTCGCATCGGGCTGATCTCTCTGTCCGACTGGATATATGTCGCAAGGTAAGTGGCTACCAGGACGAAATAATAAAGACATGAAATTTTCCAAGGGTTTCAGTCCAAAGGACAAATGGCAATCCTACTAAGGTTCTGGATTGTGTTTGATGCCATATGGCAGGAAATGACAAAATCTGCAATCACTGGTTATTTTATCTGAACATTTTAAAGGAATACTACACCGTTAACCTGACTTCCTTTACCTGTAGTGTATGGGTAATTACCATGGATAATTATTTTGCCGTGTTTCTCTGTCCTGAATAACATAAAATGAAAGAAAAACCTGTATAGTCAAAACATCCATCTTTGAAGTGGAAACTGAACACAGAGGTGTCACCTCTCAGCATGTGGTGCGGCTCTGAAAGCCACAAGCACTCAATTCACGTTTTGTTTTGCAATCATGACATTTTGCTTTTGGTTTTGGATCTGGTCACTGTCTGGTCAGTGGTGTGTTTCCCAGTTGTGTCTAGGTATTAATTTATCTAGCTGTTTCTATCTGTATTATTGTGTATTTCATATGTTTAATTCTGAGTCTTGTTTTCGAAGTTCCATGTTCCTTGTATGGCCCCTTTCCCATTTTCCTTATTTTTTGTCTCGGGATTATCCAAGGCTCTCTGCTTGTTCACTGACCCCCCTCAACTGGAATGTTGAGAATGATTACTGGACTTCCCCTATTAAACATCATGCACGTCCCACTCCTAATGCGCTAATGTCACTTATACATTATGGCACAGTGATCTACTTTTCTTCACATATCCCAGCTTGTTAGAACGTTGGGATCAGAGAACAGGTTCAGCCATGAGCACATAGGCTTGCTGAGGCTTGAACCCTGACCCAGAACCTTAACCATTGGGCCACAACTAACCATGATAACTTAGTTTATTTACATTACTCCCCAACAAGTGTCCTCATGCTTAAGTTTCAAGTAAACCTATTTTCCGGTCTTTTTCCCAGTACAGACAAATTGAGCAAAGCATCCTGTTCATGGTACTCATAAATAGACAAATGCATTAAATAAAGATTTGGTTATGAGGTGATTGAGTATTTATTTAAAAAATAATGATGTATGAATATAGTGTAGATTGGATACGTTGGTGATGACAGTATGACCTGATGTTTCTCCGGTCATCTGATTCCACCTGCAGCTTTTCTACCTGATCTACTCCAATGAGGACTACATTAAGCAGCTTGCCCGGCAGCCTGGCTGGCAGGACATTCTAACTAAACTCTACATCAAAGAGTCCTATGAGTCACGTACTGCCAGCGTATCCAGCCCTCACCCCTCACTGGAGCCTATTCCCTCCAGGTCTCTGCTCCAAAGGGATGACAGCATGGTTGATGGCCCTCGCTCTGACCTTTTCATTCCCTACAGCTCCCGGCATGAGGAAGCAGAGGAGGATGAGGATGATGTAGAAGAACGATCTCGGGATATTACAGACAGTTTTATTGAATTGTCTCAGTCTCCGCCTGCAGGAGGTCAGCTGAATAGCTTCAGTGACTCGATGAACTTCAAGTCTTTCGACTCACTGGAACGGGGCAGCCGCTCATCATCCCTGTCCAACACAGTGGACGTGCCATCTACACCACAGCTGTTGGAGGAAGGGGAAGAGGGACTCTATCAGCCGATCTCACCTTTTGGTACGTCGCCTCTTGATCCGGAGCTGGGAGGACAGAGAGGATTGCATACTCCAGACATGCCGTCTCCTCTAGAAAATAACAAGCCCTTTCTTGGCCTCAGAGCGCGCAAGAGCTCCAGCTTGTCTAATGTGCTGGATGCCACCAGCTACTGCACTGAGCCTCCAACCGCTGACACCATCTCTAACAACTCTAACCCACAGGTACTTCCACCTACAGCAAAACTCTTGTGACTGACATCTTATGATACAGATTGGGTGTTTAGGTTACATCAATGGTCAACAACCCTGTTCCTGGAGATCTACCTTCCTGAAGACTTACGCTCCAACCATAATCGTTCCCACCTTACCAACGAATCGCTGCCTTAAGAAGTTCTTGATCAACTTAAACAGGTGTGTAGAGTTTGAGGTGTAGAAAGTTTGGTTGGAGATGAAAGCTGCAGGAAAGTAGATCTAAAGGAATAGGTTTGGTGACCACTGTGTTAAAGCATTGTTAGCTTGAATCTGTTGTTTTCTAAGTGGTGGACAAATCAGTCGTCCAGGACAAGCAGATTTCATTTGATTTATTTTATTTTATTTTATTTTATTTAAGTTCAACAACCAGCGAAAGAATCCCACTACCTGCGGCACTACACACATCACCTGAGCCAATTTTGTATTATGATTTTTAGCTATCATATATATAGCGGAAATGTTCACCAGCAACTTGCTGATTATCATGCACACAACCATCATGTGCTATATTAGAACCTTTGTTACAAGTAATTAATGATCATAAACTTGATTTATTCCCTTAGTCTGTATTAATACCATTAATTAACAAACATGTTCACCATTCGTTATTAACTTACAGTGGTGCTTGAACGTTTGTGATCCTCTTTAGAATTTTCTACATTTCTACATAAATATGAACAAATGTGAACAAAAAGTAATATAAAAGTAGATAAAGAGAACCCAGTTAAACAAACAAGACAAAAATATTGTACTTGGTCATTTATTTATGGGATATGATCCAATATTACATCTCTGTGAGTGGCAACAGTATGTGAACTTTTGCTTTCAGTATCTGGTGTGACCCCCTTGTGCAGCAAGAACTGCAAATAAACATTTGCAGTAACTGTTGACCAGTCGTGCACATCAGCCTGGAGGAATTTTAGCCAGAACAGCTTCAAGTCTGAGATGTTGCTGGGATTCTCACATGAGCTGCTTGCTTCAAGTTAACATTTTTATTGGACAAGGGTTCATGACTTTGAGTGGCCCATTCCAAAACATTAACTTTATTCTTCTTTAATCAGTCTTTGGTATAATAACTTCTGTGCTTAGGGTCATTGTCTTGCTGTATGAACCACTTTCTCTTTAGATTCAGTTCACAGACAGATATCCTGACATTTTTCTTTAGAATTCGCTGCTATAATTCAGAATTCATTGTTCCATTAATGAAGGCAAATCATCCTGGGCCAAATGCAACAAAACGGGCCCAAACCATGATACTACTACCAGCATATTTCACAGATGGGATACATTTCTTATGCTTACATGTGGTGTTTTTGTTTTTCCAAACTTTACATTTCTCATTTACAACAAAACTGGACAAAGAAGCGCTTTTATTTAACCTTAAACACTTCTTTTCTTTTTCTTTGCCTCTCTCTTTTTCTCTCTCTCTCTCCCTCTCTTTCTATCTCTCTTTGTCTTTCTTTCTCTATTTAGCAAGCCCCAGAGGAGGAGTTGTGCAACTTGCTGACTAATATTGTGTTCCGAGTGTTGTGGACTGGTACAGAAGGCACAGAGGATGCGGTGTGGAGAGAGAGAGGGCAGGTTTTTTCTGCCCTCACAAAACTGGGCTCTTCCTGGCAGCTTGTGCGCCAACCGGATGAGATCAAGCGCAAGTGAGAAGCACATTCATTTCACCTCTGTCAAGCAACTAGCATACCACTGGGGTGTGCCCTGTGTGCAATGCCTGAAATGCTCTGAAGTGATTTGAAATACCAGTTACAGGGTAGCTCAAACCCCTGACTGATAAGAAACATCTGTTGCTTGATCTCTGCAACTAGTCGTATACAGCATCTGTTCACATCAACGAATAGGTTGGATTAAGCAGTAAGGCCTCAAGGTCAAACATGATGAATCTCCAGGCCTCGTCCTATTATAGCTGTCATGACTGAGTGTTTAAAATTCCATGTCCTATATTTAGTAAGATAACTGATACGTCTCAACAATGAGTGTGTGTGTGTCACCTAAACTATTTGGCCAAAAAACCTTGGTGCTCAATTTGGAAAAAGACTGAATGAATGAATGTCATTTGTGGCTTACTTTATTTTCACTTGCAGTGAGCACAATAATGTGCTTGATTATAGGGTTAACCAATCTGGTAATACTTTTTAATTTGTTAATACAGTGCCATCCACTAATATCGGCACTCTTGGTAAATATGCTGTGAAAAAATTGTTTGTATTGTTTAGCCTTTTGATATTTTGTTAAAAAAAATTCACAAAAATACTCTGCTTGGTTGAAATTGTTTAACCATGACTTCCTGTTTCACAGGGATATAAATATGAGGTAACACGTAGGCCAAATTCCCTTAGTCATTCATCACATTGGGTAAGACCAAGGAATATAGCTGTGATGTGAAGCAAAAGGTTGTTGAGTTTCACAGAATGGGAAGTGGCTTTAAGAATATAGCACAAGCATTGAAAATGCCGATTTCCACTATCAGGGCAATAATTTAAAAGTTCCAGTCAACTGGAAATGTTATGAATCAACCTGGAATTGGACGTGTGTCTATATTGTCCCAAAGCACTGTGAAGAGCATGGTTCGAGTGGCCAAAAATTCTCCAAGGATCACAGTTGGAGAATTGCAGAAGTTAGTTGCGTCTTGGGATCAGAAAGTCTCCAAAACTACAATCTAAAATCACCTACATCACCACAAGTTGTTTGGAAGGGTTTCAAGAAAAAAGCCTCTACTCTCATCCAAAAACAAACTCAAGTGTCTTCAGTTTGCCACTCACACGGTTCAGACACTACTGGAACTTCAAATGGGATCGGGTTCTATGGTCAGATGAAACCAAAATAGAGCTTTTTGTCAATAAACATCAGAGGTGGTTTTGGTGCACACAGAGAGGTAGCCATATGGAAAAGTACCTCATGCCCATGGTTAAATATGGTGAGCATCTTTAATGTTTTGGGGCTGTTTTTCTGCCAGAGGACCTGGACATTTTTTTAGGATACATGGCATCATGGACTCTATCAAATATCAACAGATATTAAATGAAAACCTGACTGCCTCTGCCAGAAAGTTTAAAATGGGCCGTGGTTGTAACTTCCGGCAGGACAATGTCCCAAAACATACATCAAAATCAACACAAAAATGTTTACTTACCACTAAATCAAGGTCCTGCCATGGCCATCCCAGTCCCCTGACTCGAAACCCATAGAAAACCTGTGGAGTGAACTGAAGAGGAAAGTCCACCAGCATGGACCTCGAAATTTGAAGGATCTGGAGAGATTCTGTGTGGAAGAATGTTCTCAGATTCCTTGCCATGTATTCTCCAACCTCATCAGGCATTATAGGAGAAGACTCACAGCTGATATCTTAGCAAAAGGTGGAAGCACAAAGTATTGACTAAAATGTTGCCAATAATTGTGGCACACCTATATTTAACAAAGATATTTTTTGTTAAACCTGTGTTGTGTTTGCAATTGTTTGATTTCCATGAGAGCAGTGTAATTTTTGTGATTGTTTAAAATAAAAGATCAAAAGTTTAAACAATAAAGACAATTTTTCACAGCCTTCTTTGCTCATATTTACCAAGGCTGCCAATATTAGCAGAGGGCACTGTAGTTAAGTTTATAATGTTAAATTAGTTCCAGTTATCATTCTCACACAGATACTCATGTGAGTCTGTTTGTAAGATGTTATCATAGAAACAATACCATAATAGAACAAGCGCATTAATATGAAACTTACAGCCCGAGCTCTTGTTACAGAAAATTAATCGACAACTTCTGAGCGATCAGAATCGAGCATTTCACAGTGTGTTCTTGCTTTAATGGGTACTGCTTCATTTATATTTTCTTCCTGTATATTGACTCTGTGTTTGTGTTTCAGTCTTTTGGAGATGATGCTGGAGTCGTCTCTTTCAGACCTGCGGGACTCTCAGGGCGTGTCTTTGCCTCATATTCCCTCTTTGCTTCGCCTCCTCAGACTGCTACAGGATTTCCTGTATGCAGAGGGCACTGACAATCAGACACTGTGGAGCGAAAAGGTACAAGATACGGGTATAAGCGTGGCACGTTTTCCATCTGTCATACTTGCACATGATCAGGAATTTTCATAGTTTAACATTGTTATATACACACACGTACACACACACTGCATTGTATATTATAGATGGCATGGTGCAGTCCCTCTATAAAGAGAAATGCTGCAACTTCCTGTTATTGCACACTGTAGTGCATATTTCCTTGGCCATGAACTGTTAAGAAGTAATGTATCTCCTCTGGTCTACGTGTGTGCTCAATTTGGTGTCTGTGGGTGCGTTTTTTTTTCAGATCTTTGAAGGAGTGGTGAATCTGCTCGACAGGCTGCAGGCGTGGCACACCACTTCTGCAACAGCCGGCGCTACAGAGCTCAAACGGATGGCTCAGATTGGCCTGTGGATCATTACTGGATACATCCAGCAGCAGAACACACAGGTACACGATAACACACACCCAAGCCCTGAGCTTTCTCAAGCAGCCTGAAGTAGCTGCTTGCATTTGACCTTTGGAAAGAAGATTGTTTTTGCAGGATGAGTGGAGAGCCATTAGCGAAACTAAAAGCAGCGCATGTCAAACAAATGTTAATGTCAGCGTTCTGCCGCTCTGCTTTATCACAGCTCTGTTGGCCTTCTTACTGCAGCTGAAGATAAAAGGAACTTGCAGACACACACACACACACAATTTATGATGCCTTTTAATACCTACCATCTTTACCAACCCTTCATTGTCATGGCAAATCATTTCAGAGGACTAAATATATTCCCAGTTTAATCATAAGTACAGAATGACCAAAATGTCAAGATTTAACATTGAACATTGGCTATTTCCTGTTACCTGAAATGACTCACAGCTCCCAAAATGCCTGGAATGCGCTTAAGAACTGACACAAATTGTTCAGGATTGCTGTTTTCACAGGTCCTCAATGTGATGGACATTAAACGCTTTAGGTTGCAATGTTTGCATGCACGTTCTTTGTAGATCATGTGCTAGAGCAGCACAAGAGGTGTCCGAAACAGCTGAAAATTCACAAATTGGAAGAAGCTTATTATATATTAACCATCTCTGGGTCTCAGTGAACATACACGATAAGGCCAAAAGTTTGTGGACACCGACCATCACCCATATACACTTGTTGACCCTCCCATTCCTTTGCTGTATAATAACCTCCATTCTTCTGGGAAGGCTTTATACTAGATTTTGATGTGTGGTTGTTGGGATTTGCTCTGAGTTCTGGCACAACAGTTCATCCCAAAAGTGTTCAGTGGGGTTGAGATCAGGGCTCTGTGCAGGTCACTTGTGTTCTTCCATTCTAACCTTGGCAACGCATGTCTTCATGGGCCTGGATTTGTGCACAGGTGCATTGTCATGCTGGAGCATGTTTGAGCCTGTTAGTTCCAGTGAAAAGATATTGGATTGCTGTAACGTGCTTTACAATTGGATGCTTTCAACTTTATGGCAACAGTTTGGGGAAGAACTACATACGGGTATGATGATCAGGTGTCCATAATCCTTTGTATATATATAGTTTATCATAAGTGAGTGCAGGGCTTTATGTGACTGTATGTGTTTATGGTCATGTCATCTGAATGTTTATTCTGCATCTGCACTGTTTGTTTGTATAGGTGTGTGAGATGGCGTGTGTGAAGCTGCACAGTCTGCTACAGACTGTGTTGTGTCTGTCATGGGACGAGGTGTGTTTCCTGTTGGGCCGTTTGGGAACCACTCTGTGGCCTGCAGAAGGCATGTCTCTGACTATTGGTACAGCGGGCATAGAGGCAGTGTTGAGGCCCCTGGTGCCGGTGGTGCGCACGCTCCTGGACCAGCACGCCGATCCGACCAAGCTGCAGCAGCTCCTGCCCAGCCTGCCCCCCACCAACGGCAGCGCCACCTTTGCCCAGGACCTGCTGTCTTACTGCAACACAGCCGAGTGGCAGCTCTTCTACTGCAACCATGTGAGTACATGCGCATGTAGAGACTGAAACAAACTTTCCCGTTGCAGAAACGTGTCCTTACAGAAAACTTCCCCATACGAACTAGTGTAAGTTTTTATCATTCACACACTGGACACGTGTTTGTTTTAAGACGAGGACACCGATCCTGTATGCACATGAATACTAGTATGTATACCATATTTAGACCAGCTCAAGATGAAAGCAGTCTGCATTGCCAAAGCAAGGCAAAAAATAGGTGTGATTTATCTGCAGCATCTCCCAGCTGGGAAATCAATCTTGGATTTAGATTAAACAGATGTCTAGCCCACTGGCTCTGGAGAGGTTTTATGGAGAAGAATATGACAACACAGTCATTAATCCACTCTGTTTGTATATACAAATCACACACTATATTAGCATTCCATGCCTGAATTTTGTGTGTGCGTGTTGCTTTTGTGTAGCTAATGTTCAAATATATTGTATCTTTACAGGTTCTGTTCAACTCTTTGGATTTGTGTATGTACATATTTCCAGATGTGTTCTATGCAGGATTTAAATGAATTGTGAGCTAATCCCGAAGGGGTTTTTTTTTTTCTTTCAATTTCTAGGTGAGACCCACCAGGCAGCAGTATGAGCTGGACACTTTTGGGAAAAGCCACGACTTACTGTCCAACTTTTGGAACTCGTGTTTCGATGACCTCATGAGCACTGCCGAAAAGAAGGACAAGGACAAAGCAGATTTCAAATCCAAATTTCAGGTCTCTATGCAGTCATCTCCTGTTAGCAGTTAAATGAAACACAAAATGATGTTGCTGTGCTTTGTGTTAATGAAGAAAATGTCCTGTTTTATCTCCTCTTCATGTTTGTGTGTCCGTGTGTGTTCAGGAGTTGATTGTAGACCCATACCTGAAGCGTGTACGCATTGAGAACAGTCGCTATGTGAGTGCACAGAAGCTAAATAACAGCCAGCAGGAGGTGGTGTGGAAGCACTGGAAATCCCTACGCAGGCTGCTCACCAGTGAGAGGGGAACTTGGGAAAACAGGTGTGTATGTGTGTGTGTGTTTACGTGAGTGCGCCTGTGTGTACACATCCAGGGTCCTGCAAGAACTTATTTTTCATCAATAATTGCTGTGCTTGTTGATTTATAGGATTATAGAAAGCTGATTTTGAATCAGTGCTTCAGTAACATGTAGTGACAGTACTTTAAAGTAATGACATATAATAATAATAATAATAATAATAATAATAATAATAATAATAATAATAATAATAATAATAATAAATATAATAATAATCTGTTGTTTTATATTCAACAGTGTGGATGTATGATGTACAAAAGGCCTGGGATTCATCCCATTAAAAGGGCATGTTTGATTTAATTTTGGTGTGTTTATGCATTAGGGATGAGCCAGAAGTGAAGTGGAAGCTGTCTAATGCAGAGACGTACTCCAAGATGCGTTTGAAGCTCGTGCCCAACTATAACTTCGACTCCCACAAAGAGGCCAGTGCACTCCGGGATAACATGGGTGTGTCTCACGTTGGATATGGAGCATGGATTTAATACACTATATATACAGATGTAAACTTTGAGAATATGTTGAACCGTCGTGATGATGTGATTTTCAGTTATATACTATTTATTTATTCAGTTATATATCACTTTTGCCTGCATGGCATTAGTATTTAAATCCATTCCCTGTGCTTTGCAGGAGCCGAGAGCCCTCGCAGTTCCACCGAGACCCTCCCACTGGCTGTAGCTAAGGAAGCTAAAGTGAGTGACATGGAAGATGACCAATTGACTGAAGAAGACCTTCTCTTCATCGACAGCCAGTAAGCAGCCTCACCCATACTATATATATATATATATATATATATATATATATATATATATATATATATATATATATATATATGCAAAGGATAGCTTGGCAAACTACCCATGCAAAATAATTCACATGTGCTGGAAAAAACGTAAAGTGTTTTCCAGCATGTGCTGACGGTGAAATATTTAAAGAGATACTGTGGGTGTGACTGTCAGAGATGACTGAAGTGCCAATGTCTGTGTGTGTATGTGTGTGTATCAGGGTGGAGGAGGTGGAGGAGGAGAGCCAAAAGGAGAAGCTTGTGCTCTCTGAGGACTGTGAGCTCATCACTATAGTGGCTGTGGTAGCAGGTCGCCTCGAGGTTACAACACACCACATCTACTTCTACGATGCCAGCAGTGAGAAGGAGGAGACAGAGGAAGGTATGGACAAGACTGTAGACTTGTGTGTGTATATATTTATTTAAATCAGCCATAAGATTAAAACCACTGACAGGTGATGTGAATAACGTTGATTATCTCATTACAATGGCGCCTGTCAGTTCTCGAAGTTGATGTGTTGGAAGCAGGAAAAATGGGTTAAGTGTGAGGATCTGAGTCAGTTTGACAAAGGGCCAAACGTCACGACTTAAAGGATCTACTGCTAACGTCTTAGTATCAGATACCACAGCACACCTTCAGAGGTCTCGTGGAGTCCACGACTCGACAGGTCAGAGCTATTTTGGTGGCACAAGGGGGACCTACATAGTATTAGGCAGGTGGTTTTAATGTTATGGCTGATGTATTTGTTATGGTATGTATGTATTTGTAAAACTAAACGCAGAGCTCTTTTATTTTATCCACGATTATTCTGCCGAGCGATTATGCCGTACGTTGAGCTACATATAACAGTCTAGTACGGTAATCTAGCAGCGTTGTCTTATTGTGATTTAGGTAGTAGCAAAGCACAATATTATTACTGCATTTAAGTCTGTTTCCTAAGTGTCTTGAAGACGAAAACATTTGACTTTTTACCTCATCCTCATGAGGTGACTTTTTAGCATCAGATAGATTCAAGGATCTAAATTCCTAACAAATCGTAACTTTAACAGAAGCCTATTGCTGTAATTTATCCGCTGCGTCATACACTCTGTATTATCAGTGCAGGTTGTGTTATGACCGCTAGCGATTAGCATACATCTAGTTTGTGCTATCAGAGTTATCATGCTAGCTCATGTTTAAGAGATTAGGTGCTCTTGATGGTTTCAGTTAGCCTTAGCAAATATTTTCTCAGTTTTCTGTTCCTTGGGGAAAGAGGCACTAATTTGCCATCAGGTAACTAAAATCAGCGTGTGATTTGAGGTAGACGCATTTTTCTTTTTTGTATCGTTCTTGCGCTTTTACTTTCATACTTAAAATAACTGTTAAGTTTTCTTCTGGAGTGAAGAATTTGAACTTCAACTTTTATTAGAGAACATTTATTACAAAAGAATAGCAAATATACTTTTTTTATATATAAAGAATAGCAAATATACTAGAAACCCTCATAGAATTTGTAATGGTTTTACTGGTTATACTGGGAATTGTATTGGGTTTTAATGGAAACTGTAATAGACCCTATGGGTCTCTACTGGTAATTTGTTGCCTTCTATTGCTGGCATGTTATGTCTAGTGGATGCTATTAAGGACAATTAATGATAACGGTAATACTTTTAATGGTTAGCTGATGGTTTGTAATGGTATTTGTAGTCTCATTCACCCATTCACACACACACACACCAATGGTAGCAGAGCTGCCATTCAAGGCTCTAACTTGCCATCGGGAGCAACTTGGGGTTCAGTGCCTTGCCCAAGGACACTTCGGCATATGTCATGTGGGTCGGTAATCGAACCGCCAACCCTACGATTAGTGGTTTAGTGGACATCTTGCTCTACCGACTGAGCCACTGCCGCCCTAAATATTGTGGCCCTAAATGTAGTGGTTGTCTATTAGAATTTCTGTGATGTTTTTTTTTTTTTAGGGTACGTTTTATGGCCTCTGGTTATAACATCCCAAATGGCTTAGATGATGGAAAATATTTATAGATAGACTAAATACTTATTCTACATGTGGGACAGGAAAACTACTTTGTGACACAAATTGTCCTCAAATGTAATGGAGAAGTCACGAGATGTTATTCTGTCTGAAGAATTTGGCATGGAGTTTGCATTATGTTGATTAGTACCATGTTCGCTACTGTACATTAATCTTGAAGAGCAAAAAGAATTCAAATTTCCGACACCAAGCATATCCTAGTTGATATTGGAGTTAAAAATCTTAATAATCTGTGCACATTTCTCTGAACACTTGAATCGAGCACACACGGGAGCATGTCTAATTAGAGTTTAAATGTTGTTACAGGGATAGGCTTCGATTTCAAGCGGCCGCTGAGTCAGCTGAGAGAGGTCCATCTGAGACGCTATAACCTGCGCCGCTCGGCCCTCGAGCTTTTCTTTATCGACCAGGCTCACTACTTCATCAACTTCAAGAAGAAGGTGAGCTCAAATCCATTAGTAATCACTAGCACTGATGTTACACACCCTGCACATAGGGGCATACTCCTGAATGTTCTTCTGAGCATGGGAATGTATGGATGGTTTTGTTTTTTTTCCCGACTACCACAGGTGCGGAACAAAGTCTACTCCAGGATTCTCGGACTTCGACCACCTAATCTGTTTTACTTCGGATCACGCTCTCCTCAGGAACTCCTCAAAGCCTCCAATCTCACTCAGGTATCATTCTAACCTTTTATTCGAAGCAATTTCGAATATTCTGAAAAACAGGGAATACGTAGTTTATATATCTGTATTTGTGATGTGTTCTTTGTAAAGCTCTTTATTAGAAAACAAAGAAAGAAACCTGGTGTTCGCTTAATACAAGTTTAAGAATTGAGGAATTGTCTGTCTTCAGTCATTTCAGGGTAGCTTTGCTGTCGTGCATATTTTTTTGTACAGATATTGATTGTGTTTTGTGTATGCCTGGCAGAAATGGGTGTGCAGAGAGATCTCAAACTTTGAGTATCTCATGCAGCTCAACACCATCGCCGGTCGCACCTACAACGATCTGTCGCAGTACCCTGTGGTAAAACTCCACTTCATTTACTTTCTCAAGTGTATTTTACCCTTTAACTGGTGTGTCACTGAATTTGCTTTTACTTCATGCAGACCTGTTGTGTGTGTGTGAATATTTTTTTATTTTTTTATTTATTTATTTATTTTTTTTTTAGTTCCCTTGGGTGCTATGTGACTATACATCTAGTGTACTGGACTTAGAAGACCCAGCTGTGTTCAGAGATCTGTCTAAGCCCATTGGAGTGGTGAACCCTCGCCATGCCCAAGATGTCCGAGAGAAGTGAGCTCCTTTTATCCTTATTGTACGCTCCTGGGCAATAAGATGGGCCAAGCCAAAAACGGCAAAATATTAAGCTTTGAATGATCTTAAGAACAAATCATTTGTCCGGAAATGAGCAAGAATGAAACCAATGCACTCCGGAGACCTCCTGTGCCACCATTTACTTGTTTACTTTAGCTGCAGTGAATTATTTGAGGAAAAAGCTAGAAACGGGGAAATTCACTTATATAGTCTTCTTGTATACAAAGGTAAAATCATGATGATAATTGAAATGTTTGATGAAAAATTCAAAGTAACACATGACCATGTGGCAAGTAATGCTGATATTCGGTGCGATTCGAGTACAAAATAAAGAAAAATTGATGATCTATGACCTATAATTTGTACAACATGGATTAACCTTTAAAGTGCACCTATTATGGTTTTTAAAATATGACCTTTCATATATTTTGTTATAGAGCTGTTTATGAATGTAACAAGTCTGCAAAGTTTAAAAGATCAAATTGCACGACAAATGGAGGTATTGACTCCCAAAAGAAGGAAGTGATTCTGAACAGCTGAAACGAGTCGTTAGTGATTCCAGACTTACTTCCTGTACTAACCTACATAGGTTTGTAACAAAAAGCCCCGCCTCTGGTCTTCATCAACTGCTAGTGTACAGACTGAGCTGAAAGTCATTACGGTAGTGGGCGTTTCCTTTTTGAAACACGCAGACAGCGCAATCAGAGCAGAGTATACTCTCTGAAAGGCGGAGTTTAGAATAAATCCTTTAGAATGGATCATTTAGCGAGTCGTTTGTGACACTGGGGGGAAAAATGTAATGCTGCAGTTTACGTTATGAACACATTAAAGTGTTTTTTGGTCTTGGATGTATGTAAGTCTATTATGAGACCTCTAAAACAAAATTAGGAACGTTTCAAAACTATAAAAGGTGCGCTTTAAAGTCACAGCTCGTTATTCAGTAATTCATCCAAAGGCATTCTTTACTATGACATATTCAGAAATTACAGTGAAACTAAAAGGACAACGTATGTACAGTAGTTACAAAAGAATGGAAGTCTGGACCTGATGGCTGAGTGGAGTTAAACTGAAATTTTACGTGTGTGTTTGCGTGCGCGCACAGGTACGAGAGCTTTGAAGACCCCGCAGGCACAGTTGATAAGTTCCACTATGGCACACACTACTCCAACGCAGCAGGCGTCATGCACTACATGATCCGCATGGAGCCTTTCACCAGGCTGCACATCCAGCTGCAGAGTGGCAAGTACGGTCCTCATCACACTTAACACCTGACAGATGACCGTATACATGACCGCCTAGTACTTGACGAGGAATCGCTTCATGCATTAGAAGATAAAGGTTGTTTTTAGAGATGGCATACCACTTTTTCTTTTCCAATACCGATACTGAAACCTTGAGTATCGGCCGATACCAACATTTATCTGATATTTATTTCTTTTAAAACTACAAAGCTTTACAATGCTTTATTTTTCTGAAACACATCAAGTAAAAAAAATAAATAACAAGGACGCTGAAAACATGCCTTGTACAAAACAATAGCTTTGTTTGCTTATTCTGTTAAACTCAAGCACTCAATTACTTCCATTACAAATAAAATACAACTATAATAAAATCAAATCCAGCAGGGGGAAAAATGCTAACATGTTGTCATTTGTTACACAAGTGACATGTTACATGCTCATTTTTCTCCAATATCTAATCCACAATTTCTTTTCTATTTATCTATTTATTTATTTATTTATTTATTTTTCCCCATAGGACTATTTCTTGTAATGATACCAGTACCAAAAAATTGAGTACCATATCTAAAAAGTATGATCAGAATTATTTAAAAGTATAGTGTCATTATCTAGCATTAATAAAATTTCAACACTTTATTAAAAAAAATAAAAGTACTTTTAAATTGCCAAAACTGCAATCATGTGATATGTTTTGTTTGTTTGTTTTTTTCTGGTTGCTGTAGCCATATTTGCAGCTGTCAATGTGTTAAAGTCCCTTAATGCCATTGCATCCAACAGCTTCACAGATATAAATATTACTTGAAATAATGAACGGTGTGAACGCAGATTACTGGTCACTGCTTTTGTTTGAGATTAAATTTTTGTGTTAAAGCTGTTGTTAAGGAGTCTCTGGTAGTGTGTCATCATGATTGGCCAGTAGGTGGCATTGTTTTGCATGAGCAGGCTGAGTTCTTGTTAGCATTTCCCAAACCTAGGTTTGTTTCATGGTGCGGTCAAAGGGTTAAACTAACAATTAATTATTCCTTACCGAGGTCATATTGTATAAAAAAAAATATATAAGAAACTCATGTTAATGTTTCATGATGTATCTTCAATCACAGTGTGTACAAGAAATACAAATATTCATATGAGGCTGTACATGTCTAAGCCATTTTTCAGCATTAATGATTTTTTTAAGCCTCCTGATGCATTTAGGTTTTGTCTCTGGGTGTGTGTTTGTGGTGTGTTTGCAGGTTTGATTGTGCAGACAGACAGTTCCACTCAGTAGCAGCAGCATGGCAGGCTCGTATGGAGAGTCCAGCGGACGTGAAAGAGCTCATCCCGGAGTTCTTCTACTTCCCAGAATTCCTGCAGAACATGAATGGTAGATATCAGCACAGAGCATTTATCTTTATTCTTTAATGTCTTTCATATGGACACTCATTTTCTCCTGACTTACAGCTGTGGTCAGAAGTTTATATAGCCCTTGCAGAATCTGCAAAATGTTAATAATTAAAAAAAAAAAATAACCTGGATCTAAAATTTTTTATTTTGTTTTTATTTAGTTCTGTCCTGAATAAACTGTTTCACATAACAAATGTTTACATATAGTCCACAAGACTCAATAATAACTGAATTTATACAGTGAACCAGTGCAAACGTTTACACCCCACAGTGAATCCGTGAATGTTTGCACTTTTTGAAGTAGTTGTGTACGAGTCCCTCAGGTGTCCTCAGCGTGAAAAGATAGGTCACAACATCATATAGTCACTGATTGGAAGGGGTCAAAAATGAAGGAGCTTCTGGAAAGAAAAGATTTTTCTGAAGAACAGTGGGTAATTTAACAAAGGGACTCATGAACAACTCTCACAAAACATAAACACAGTCATTGATCATCCAGGTAACGACATGCAGTATTAACAATCAAGCATATGTAAACTTTTCAACTGTGTAAATTCAGTTATTATTGTGTTTTGTGGACTATATGTAAACATCTGGTATGTGAAATAGCTCATTATTATTATTATTATTACGTCCTGAACTGTATGTAGCTCTCACCCCTTGCACATATCTCCTTATATAACATCAAATTGTGCTTTTCCACCAGACAGTGTGATATGGTCTAGTTACTAATCCTCATGCAGAACTATTTTTGTTAATCAGGCATATTGCATATATATTATATTTACAACGTGTGAGCCAGGGTTCCTGTTACGCATGAGATACAGTGAGTTTCTTTTAATGGCAGAGAGCAACCCAAGTGCCAAGATATTTATTTACTAATCATTTTACTGATGTAAACTAGTATTAAACTAAATGTATCACATGAACACATTGTGTAGGAAGTGTGTAAACGATTATAATAGAACTTTTTAACATATATTTTGTTCTCCAGGGTTCAATTTGGGCTCTCTTCAGGTAAATCAGGAACAAGTGAATGATGTGGTACTGCCACGTTGGGCCTCCTCCAGAGAAGATTTCATCAGGAAACACCGCCAGGCACTGGTAATTTACACACGTGTGTGTGTGTGTGCGTGCGTGCACGTGTGTGTATGTGTTTTATGTGTGTGTATATGTATGTATGTGTATATATAT
>JAFFST010000011.1:0-21204 GCA_022414735.1 Noturus placidus | reverse complement strand
ATCACAGAGCAGGTGCATTTATACGGAGACTTAATTACACACAGGTGGATTCTATTTATCAACATTAGTCATTTAGGTCAACATTGGATCATTCAGAGATCCTCACTGAACTTCCGGAGAGAGTTTGCTGCACTGAAACTAAAGGGGGCTGAATAATTTTGCATGCCCAATTTTTCAGTTTTTTATTTGTTGAAAAAGTTTGAAATATCCAATAAATTTCGTTCCACTTCATGATTGTGTCCCACCTGTTGTTGATTCTTCACAAAAAATTACAGTTTTATATCTTTATGTTTGAGGCCTGAAATGTGGCAAAAGGTAGAACAGTTCTAGGGGGCCGAATACTTTCGCAAGGCACTGTATATACATACATACATATAAATTTATTTTACAGTATTTATGCGTCATGTTTATGGATGCAATAAAAGCACCAAATTAATCTACAGTCCTAAATGAATAATAAAAACTCGTTCACTGCACCTTGTGGTTTCTGTTACTCGCTAGGAATATTATTTTACTTGTTTACTTTTGATCGTAGTGTTTTAGACATTACTGATCTTACTCATGCTCCCTCTGTGCATCACCACGCACCAGTTTCCCCTGTCCCTTACACACCGTGGAGCATTTTGAATATAAATAGAAGTTTGTCCTCGTGCATCAGTTTGATTCTCAGTGTTTAAGATGCTCCCCTGCCTTACAGGACTTGGAGGTTACACACTTTCTTTCTCAGTCACATGACTATTTCTCCTCTGTCTGTTGGTGACTGAGGTCATGTTGGGAATAAAAGCTAATGCTGACCGAATAAACTGAAGAAAGTCATGGTTATTGATCTGGGTGTCTGCTAATGCTAGCGTGCGTATGACGTCATGCGTACACTTCTGGCTAATTAAAAAAAATTGCTAGTGTTATATTTGAGATATTACGTTTCTAAGTTCCACACACTAGACAGTAGTGCAGAGTGTAAGTGTACAGTACTTCATTTGGGACACAACTTCAGTATTTACTCTCCGAAGCGTGTTTTCGGAACAGAAGTAATGTAATGAGTAAATTTCCCCCGCGCCGTGCGCAGACAAAGTCATCATTAAATGAGATTCATTGCAAAGATTTTCATAAATCGATTATTATCGATTAGTTGTTCCATCTCTAGTTCCTGGTATCACTTATGTTACAGTAGCTAGAATCAGTTGTTCCCTTCCTCGCCTCTTTTTTTTTCCCCCTCTTGAAGCTAATAAACGTGCTGACTGTTATAATGGGCAAACTCGTGTTCAAAAGAAATAATCATACACCTGTCATCAATGAAGTAATTCTGATTAACCTCAAATAAAGTTTCATCCGACTGCTGAAGCCACGGTGTACAAAAAGCTGACAAAGCATGTACAGGATCTCACTGTGCCAATCAGGACAGGGGTACAAAAGAATTTCCAAAATTTTAGATGTAAATATAGAACACAGAAGGCCATCAAGAAGTGGAGAAAATGGGGCAATACTAAGAACAGGAGCATACCTCCAAAACAGACAAGAGACACTTATTAGGGAGGCTGCCAAGACACCCAGAGCAATGTAAAAGGAGCTGCAGGAATATCTGGAAAGCATTTGTGACACTCCACATGTGACAACAATCTCATTCTTCACATCTGGACTATGGGGTAGGATAGCTAGATGGAAGCCCTTTCACAAGAAAATGAAACAAACATCTATGTCACCCCAAACCATGTGGCAAAATGGATCATGGTCTAATGAAACTAAGGTAGAACTTTTCTGGGCATAATTCTAAAAGATGTGTTTGGTTCAAAAACAAGACAGCTCATCACTCAAAGAGCACCAAACTTACGGTGAAGCATGGTCATGACAGCATCATTTAAAGCTGCTTTGAGACTAAATTTATTGTAAAAAGTGCTATACAAATAAAACTGAGTAGAATTGAATTTAATTGGATCATGCTATGGAGCTGCTTTTCTTCAGCTGGGACTGGGGCTCTAGTCAAAATAAACGGAATCAAGGATAACTTCAAGACCTGCAAGCGTCTGTTAAGACAGCTCAAGATGAAGAAAACGTTCATCGTCCAGCAGGATAAGGACTCAAAGCACAAACACAAAATCAACCAAGGAATGGCGTCAGAAGAAGATAAAGGTTTTGGAACGGCCCAGTCAGCCCAGATCTAAATCCTATTGAAAACCTGTGGAGTGACTTGAGGGTCGTGCACAGGAGATCCCCTCAGTTTTTGATAGATCTGGAAGAGTGGAATAAAATTGCTCAATCAAGATGTGCTTAAACCAAAAAGACTCCGTGCTGCATGACAAGGAAAACATGCTTTTTTTTTTTTAAATTTGTTTTTCACTTGAATTATATGAATATATATATATCACATTAAATGGGAAGAGAAAAAAGAAAATCTGACACGATTTATCCCGGTTTCAATTCTTACATCATAAAAAACGTTTAACAGTAGATTTTACATCCACTGTACATCATAACTACCTGACAAACATTTCTGAATTCTCCATTATGATAATGAGTCTTTATTGGGTCACATATACATTACAGCACAATGAAATTCTTTTCTTCGCGAAGCTGGGGTCAGAGTGCAGGGTCAGCCATGGTACAGCGCCCCTGGAGCAGAGGGGTTAAGGGCCCAACAGTGGCAGCTTGGCACCCCTGACCTTCCGATCAGTAACCCAGAGCCGTAACCACCAAGCCACCACTGCCTCCTTTATGCTTTTATTTTAGCTGGGAATCAGTGATAACACAAAATAAGTCAGCGCTGGGCAAATCCACCACCCATGTAACAAAACGGGCCCGAAATAATTACAATAGCAATCATGCCTGAAGCAAGACGATTCAGCTTTTGAAGCGACACTCGTTTCTGCACCGTGTTTTAGCAAAGCAATTCTTAGAGAGAGAGAGAGAGAGAGAGAGAGAGAGAGAGAGATTTTAACCTTGTGTATTCAGAACACAAACCCGCCAGCAAAAGATGGAGCACGAGCACTGTAGGCCCAGATGGTGCTTAGGAGCTGGTACTTTTATGCAGCATTTGAGATCCTAGCACCTTTTTCCACTCGCTCTCAAATCTGTTAATGATTTCTTAGGCTGCTCTGTTAAGCAGGATGTGAGAAGCGCCTGAGCTCTTTGCATGCCTCCACATTCTCCAGATGGAGCTGCTTAACTGCGGTCTGGAGCAGTGCCGCTGGAATGCGCGGCACTGAAGGAGAAGGAGAAATGAAGAAGAAAGAAAGCTGCTAAGAAAGTCTGCGAGAGTCTCTAATGAAAACAGTGAATCACTTGGAGCCAGACATCTGCTGTGTTCCTGCACACTGATGTCACTCACCCTATAGTGCTGCTTTAGGAAGTGAAAAACAGCGCAGGCTTCAAAGTGCTCTGATGCTTTTCGGCATTATGGTACGGCTCTGAACGTTCGTACTAAACACGACAGGCAGGCTATGGCATGACTTATGAAGCGTGTTCAAAGAAACGGTGACACGAGAGACCACGAGGACACGTGATGTGTTTTTACAAAACAGTTTATTTTAAAATGTTCTTTACACTCAGTATGACAATGTGCTTGCACAGTACTTACAATGGAGTGGGACTCCATTTTTATACATAAAAAATGTCTTTCAATAAAGAAAGAAAGAAATAAAACAGGAAGGGGAGAAATGACAGCAAAAAAAAAAAACACCACACACACACACACACACACACACACACACACCCCTTTAAACCCAACACAGAGCTGTGGGAAAGAATCCTGGTTGCTATGAGAGCACTAGAGCTGCTGGCTGGACTGAGGACTGACTTTATTTGATAGTTTGGTATTCACATATTTACACAATAAACCACAATCTCCACAGTCCGTTTACAACGCCTCTGCTTATTTAAAGGATTTCAAAAAACTATTTCTCAATATATTCACATATAAAGCAATATAATACATGTTTTTTTATTGTTTTTGGGGAGAGATAGAGGGGGGGATTAATGCAAGTTAAAAGAGGTGGGAGCAGTTCATGATGCAGTTATTGTATTAGAACCCTGATCTTGAACATAGGAAAGAGAAAAAAAAAAAATTTCCAACACACCTGGTGGGCTTCACATTTACCTGTCTGAAGCGTAGTAAAAGAGCAATAGTTAATGTAAAACAGCGAGAAACAAGTTGATAAAACAACAAATGCTACATTGCCTCTGCTGTGAGGAGAGTAAAAGTGGCCAAGAGTGGCTTAGAGTGAACGGATACATTAACAAATGTCCTTCACACTTCAATTCACTAAAAGTTAAAAAAAAAAAAAAAAAAAAAATTGCAGCTAAACGGAATGTCCCAAGATCCTCAGCTGTGCTGCAGGAACTGGGCACTAGAGCCACACTTGATTCTCCGAGTGAGGACGAGCTCAAACCTTTGATAGCCTGAGACCGCATATGATCCTGGAAAGAAAGAAAAAAAAAAAAATCCAGCTGTCCATCTGAACCTGACAGGCTCGGCTTCCCCTTCGTCCGGTAGTCTTGAATAACGGCTGGTAAGGAAATGCCCGTCTCCTTCAACAAGGACTGCGAAAAGAAGCCACCGCTGACCGAGACAATTCAAACATGAACTAGGGCAACTGGCAAGACACGCAAGCGGACGACGAAGGAAATGGAATGAGCTCCCAGTTTCCATGTTCTCACCAGCCATGTGATGAACGAGCTGCTGCGGGTCCTGTGAGTGAACATGAAGCTGAAACCGTAGTGCAGAAAAGGTCGCTGTGGAAAAGGCTAAAAGCATACATGATATCAGAGGATAAGTCTGTGTAGCACCCGGTTTGTGCGTTTTTCTGCCCGTTTCTCTGCTTACTGGCTGAAGATTTCTCGCATGATAATCTTGTCTCCGTGCAGGGGCACGATTTTCAGAGCAGCAGTAAGGACATAGTCAGAGAAGTCAGTATAAAAACAGATGTGACTAAGAGGCCCCAGAGATTAGCTGGGGAACTTGCTGCTCGATATCTGCGGCGTTGAGAGGACGGAGGCTTACTCCATCTCGGTGTCCTCTTTGGGCCGGTAAACAGCTCCAAACTTCTGCATGTACTTCTTAATGTATTCCTTGGTCTTGTGTTTAACGTTCTCGTTGCACTCCAGGTCCTCTGGGTTTTTGCAGGATTTGAGCTCCTTGTTCATCACTCCATGAGTCAACTGTAAACATACACACAAAATTCCGCTGATGGAAATCATAAAGCCCTCATAAACCACGAAGAAATAAACGTAGAAAGTTTAAGGACAGTTTCAGAATGGCGACAGTAAAGGGTCATAATCTAATGTTCAACGGCTACCAAAAGACAATAGTGTATCCTTACACTCTAGTCATGTGTACCAGCTGCAGGGTGTGTCCTTCATTTAGAAAGAGTGTGTAAACTGTGTGTACAAACTTTTCAATGCAAAAAGTGGGATTAAAATCACTGATCAAAAGTCTACATTTCCTAGGACTTCCCTAAGCACCAAATGTCATTGTGTGTACAAAAAAGATAAAGAAACACTTTAGAACCTTTTCTACACAACCTTAATACACGGGACCCAGATGCGTCTCTAGTTACAAGCAGTGACAGGGTCTATTAAGTAGCAGCGTCTATTAAGTAGCAGCGTCTCCAAATCCGCTTGAAAATAAACAGCATAATGTCACGTTAAGCCTGACCGAAGACGGAAATCAAAAGTACCTTTAGCCATCAGGTGGCTTTTCCTAATTATTCTGTAAAGCAGGAAATGGTTATATGACCCAAATGGGTTTTGATAGACAGACATAATAACCATGAACATATATGAATATTAAGAACATTCAAATAATATTTCAAACAATTACATTTGTTCTGGTACCCTAGCACACACATACACACAGTATTAAAACACAGACACATTAAAAATGACCGTGATTTTTCTTATATATCCAGAAAAGCAAGAATAGGTCAAACCAGTCCTTACCTTCCTGGCAAGATGTTTGAAATCTTCAGTGTTGCTAATGCGGCCCAGTTTGCAGTCAGGCTTCCGGTATGGATTAAGGCATTGTACAATAAACTGTGACATCTAGATACACAAGGAAACAAGCAGAAAGGTAGCGAAAGGAAAACAGCACATAGCAGGCACTATTATCAGCATGAGCAAGCAGTATACCTCTTTGCGGAAGACCTCTTTGCTTTTCTTTGCTAGCTCACTGGAGGTGTCTGCCTCAGCAGTCTTGGTGGAGAACTGTAAACATACATCGAGGTGTTATACAGTATTTCATGATGCGCCGGATGATTTCTTCATGGCAAAATACTAGAGACAGATGGGGCCGGTTTGTGTTTAAACAAAAGGTCCAAACAGCTAAAAGAAAGATTTTCTGGGAAGCAGATCTAAAACCATAAGTGGAGCCAGAAGGAGAAAACAGCTTCGATCTCCACTGCACAGCAGTCTGGCCTATGATAGCTGTGGCATGACAAGCCCCCAATGGTCTTTAAAAATATTTCCTAAACATTTATAAATGCTAGCAAAGATGTACAGTGCAACATAAAAACCAGTGCCTTTTATTAAGTTTGGGGCAAAGTAGAGCAGTTAAAACACACATGTCCTTCAGCTGAACAAATAGTGCTGTCTCTCTGGGGACAAGACCCAGCTGCTGCCCATTACATTGTACAGCATCTTCAATTTACCAGAGGGCCCAGGCCAACCCCAAACCCTGAAGAGAACTCCAGAACAATTCACAGTCCCTTTTTTTAAACCTTCACTACTTAGTCCTTATAATATTTTCCTTACGAGAATCATACTTTATGGTAAGTGGTGAAAGAGAACAAGATCTAATTAATACCTTCGAGGGATTTTCATCGTACGTTGGTGTCCCCAAGTCCATCTCAGCCTCGTGCTCCACGTTGGCCTCTTCCTCAACTCCGTCCCAGCTAGGAGGATCCCACTGGGTTTGCCTAAGAAACAGAGTAATGTTCGTTATACCCTGTATAAATACATTAGTCCAATACGCAAAATCAAAAAGAGCATAAACACTGGCAATCTCTCAGCACCTCACAAAGCAATCTGATTTATATTCAGGGTGCTACGATGGGATTATAAAAATATATTTGTTATTTCTATAGCCTACATTATGATTGTTACCCCCTGCTGCTTTTAAAACAAAATGCTAATTTTAACCATGTTTTCCCCCATTTAGAACAAAAGGCACTTGAATTTTCATAATATTTACAAGATCTAATGGTCTACTCAAGGCATTGTCTTGCAAGCCAGAATTTTGTCATGAGTTAATAACCCCTGGTAAACATGTGAACGTATCTCATTAATTCACTACTAACTGCTCCAATCTACACTCTAATAAACTGAATAACTTCTTGAATAATTAGGATTATGTGACGCTTTATGCCTGTGCATCAGAGATTCTCGCTAGTGCGATATCTCAAGAACTAGTGGCTGAAGGGTTGTAGACTTTATAGTGAATTATCATTGCAACCTGCAGATGAACGGATTATATTTTTGGAAGTCTGAAGTAGTTTTTCCTTTCAATACCTTTCTTCTTATTTGAAGTACACGTTAACTGCATTTCAGGCGTCCATATTAGTAACAAGAAAGACTTGGAGGCAAAGGCAACCCGATTCTACTTGTTTCACATGTTTTGAATTACGGAAAAAAAAAAAAAAAAAAAAAACCCCCGCCAACGTACAAATAACATGTAGCCTATTATTACCTTTAGGGCAAGTACTTTGTTTTATTCTAAACAGGCAATTTAGATTCCTTTTAATTCATTTCAAATGCACATATTAGGCACTGGGTATACAAGTTCACTACACAAGTTCTACAATGAGGTTATGTTTACAACTAATGACATGAGCACAATTGAAAACCATTTGGCCTAACTGTACAATCTTGTGTGAAGTGTGGTTAAATATGGTGAAGGTGTAAATGGCTTGTCTATGAAACCGAAGTATAATCTACCTCAAGCCACAAGGTACACGAGTAAGATACAAGTTTCACTTAAGAGAGAGCTATTTGGGCCAATTCGAGTAGTATCTCAGCAGTGGAATATTATACCTGGTGACTATATGATAGTAGTAGATCTTGCCCTCAGGATCCCGTGCTACCTTCCAGTTGAGGGGCAGGACGATGGTTTTAGGTTTGGGAGGTGAAGGAGGAGGCAGGTCCATGATGTTGTTGGGAACAATCATTTCCTGCAGATAAGGGAGTTATAAGTAGAGTTACAATACTTGAACTGAACTTCAAATAACAACACTTAACAGTGAACTAGGGTTTCTATTCAAATAATAAGCTCCCATGTTCGGATACGATAACGTGTTCCTAGAACAGATACAGCAAGGAAGATTACACTGCCTTTAGAGGACTCTATCTAAACATCACTTTCAAGAAATATAAGTCAAGTTCATGCTGCTGTGTGGTAACAATTATATAAGCAGAGGCCCAACAGCCCCCTCTTGTGGTGTCCCGATTGACCTTCATTACCTACCTGTTGTACAGTTTGAGATGTGACTATGGTGGTAACTGTGCCACCTTGCTGGACCACCACTCCCTGCTGGTGACCAGCGTAGACCTGTTGCCCATGTAGGTAGCCAGTGGCTGGCTCAGTGTATGTCTGCATGGACACACAGAAACATGGCAATTACGAATTGAAGTACGAGGACATTTAACTTGACACAATGGTACCAAAAAAAAAGGTCAGTTTTATCAATTTCTACCTAAATTTCGATTGCTAGGCTTTCCTGGCTTGCTAAGGTGTGTGGTAGGTGTGTGTCAAGTTTCCTACCTGAATGACGGGAGTGCTGGTCTGAGGGTAACCTGCAGGAATGCTGTAGATTGCCTGGCATGGCTGGCCTTGGTAGTAGATGGCAGTCTGTGGCTGGGCTGTGTTTGAGTACTGCTGAGCAGGTTGCACGGTCACTGCCTGCTGTGTATTGGGATCCCAAAGTGTTGCGTAGCCCTGCTCTTGGGCGCCGGCTGTCTGAGTAGGAACCGACAGGACAGTGACGCCAGGGTCCTGAGCTGGCACGGCTGGCTGGACAAACTGTTGTGGCTGGGCAGAAGATGCCAGCTCCAGTGTACTAGGCACATGTGCCAGACTTGTTCCTGAGCTGGCCTGAGTGGTGTTGGGGGACTGAGCTGCCAGAGTCAGGTCAGAAATGAGTGGCTGAGTAGTCTGATCAAAGGTAACTGTGCCAGCTGGAGTCACACACATAGCCTCCATGGGCGGTGTAGGTAATAGCACCTTGCCCGCATTGGGGTTTGTTGGGTCCACATATGTCTGAATAGGGTAGCCAGGGGGATAGGTAATGAAGCCTGGACTCGAGGGATACACAAGAGGATTGAATGCTAGTCTCTGTAGCTGCTGTTGCTGCTGTTGTTGCTGCTGCTGCTGCTGTTTCTGGGCTTCTCTCTGAGCCACCTCCTGCTCGAAGAGCTTCCGTCGCTCCTCTGTGGAAAGCTTGGTACGAGCCTCCTTGGTTCGAGCTTTCTTACTACTGCTTCCTGAATCATAGCTAAAGGAAAAACCACACAAATGGTCACATGGTACAATTACGGCACTAGATACCATTAAGAAAAATAAATAAATAAAATTTGTGCAACTCACCGGTCGTCGTTTCTGCGGCTACTTCTTTCATAGTGAGACGGGTACGGGGGAGAGGCGGAGCCTCGTCTACGCCGCCTTTCGGTGCTCCGTAGCAACGATCTGTCGGAGTCTTTTTCTCGGTCCCAGTCTCGTTCTCGGTCCCAGTCACGCTCTCTTTCCCGTTCCCGGTCCCTCTCCCGCTCTCTTTCTCGGCTACTGGAGGAGGTGCGGGGTGTCAGCAATGCCTCCCTGTCCCGACTACGATCTGCTTTTCAAAAACACACACCTTTTAAAACCTGTGATGTGGTCATTTTAATCCAATTATAACAAGGTTGAGTACAAAACACTATACAAGATGGTCATATAAAAGGACTTCAGACATACCATTTGATTCTTTCTCTACCTGACTCTTCTTTGGGATCCTGTACACCTCCTGATTGATTGACGAAACACAATTACAAGTCACAAAAATGTCTCATTCCAATAACATGAAGTACTAAGAATACCACTGAAAGCAATTTATAAAGCAAGTGCTTTTTTATTTATTATATATTTATGCAATCTTGCCTTCAGGTCTTTCCAGCTGTCGAGTAGGCGGGTGGCCATTTCACTGATGTCAGCAGCTCCGATCTGAGGCTCTTGGCTTCTCTCACTTTCCACATCAGACACAGCCTCCTCCTCATCCTGGGAAGGTGTGCCCACCGCTGTGCCCTCCATTGCCACTATTCCCAGTGGCAGTACCTCTGCTGTGCCAACAACTGAAACTGAAGGACTGCTCTCGACAGTAACAGCACTAACTTCAGCTGATGCTTTCTCTGCAGAGCTGGTACCAGAACTAGGTGGAATGTTGTCTAAGTTGAGAGGTGAAGATTCAGGGTTAACTGTTGGCTCAGAAGGTGTGGTTTCCATACCATCTGAAGGCATGTTGACATCAACAGGTTCTGTAGGCACGCTGCTGATGGTGGAAGGAGCCATGATGTTTGTGACTAAAGGCTCGGTGCTCTCGTTCTCTGAAGAAGACTCAGAGCTAGGAGTGCTCTCATCAGGGGGATGCGTAGAGGGGCTGGCGTCTTCTTCAGCTTTGATGCTGGCAGCATCAGAAGGGTGATCTATGGCAGGTGTCTGCACTTGACTTTTAACTTCTGCAGGCTCAGACTCACAGTTCCCCTCCATGAGAGTATTCAGGTTCTCACCAGTCTTGCTAGTTGGTTTCTCCTCAGTTTCCTGCGCTTCTTTTTTTTCTTGTTCAACATCCTCCTCCTTTAGCTCTAGTTTTGTCTGACTACTCTCCACAGAATCTGAAGCTTCCTGTTTCACTAGAGGCTCTGGGGTCACAGGCATTTCCTCGCTGGTCTCTTGTTTTTCTGCTGTGACCACTGTGACCTCCTGCGAGGGCTCCTCCTCTACCTCCTCCTCTTCTTCATCTTCTTCCTCTTTACCATCAGAGACTTTGCTCCCGTCTGAGAGAGCACTATCCAGGCTGTTCTCGCTGATGATCTTCAGTCTGCGGTAGACAGCACGTTTTGGTGTGTCTCCATCCATCTCTGGTGCCAGTTTAGCAGGGGGGCCGTCAGGGGTGTTGAGAGGTGTGTGGGCTCGGGAGGTGCTCTCACTGGAGTAACCATCTTGCTCTGTAGGCTGGCCAAGTGGATGGCTCTGGGCCCAGCGCTGGATGTATTGCAGCACACGACTCTCTTCCAGCATGTTCTTAGTAGAAATGGGCAGAACTGCCAGTGCCTTCATTATCTGTGCAGAGCATAGACGATACAATAGAAATTTTTCGGTAGTTTAGCAAAAAACCACAACAACAAACAAAGACGTACTGTAGTCCAAGTAAAAGCTTGTGTTGCTCTACAGAATATCGAAAGTACAAACTGCAATAAAATGTGTTTTACTTTATTATTATAATTATGAGACAAGCCCAGATATAAAATCTGCATGCGCACACACAATAAATAGTTCCTATCAAGGGAAGGCATCAGAACATTGAACACAAATGATTTTTTTGCTGCTAAGGATTGGTTTCTTCTCGATTCTTTTTTCCAGGTCCTTCTCCACTTAGATCAGGCACAGGTGTGCCTGATTTTGCATATTCAGTGTGCAAAATACAGAAAACTACAGGAAAATGCTCCAAATGTGCCTCTTCTGTTGTCCTCCAACATGTCCATGTCACATGACAATACAGCCAAAGAGGAAAGAGTCATTTAAATTGCAAATGGTCTGCACTTATATAGCACTTTTTTAACCTTCACGGTTCTACAAAGAGCTTTACACACACCAATGGTAGCAGAGTTGCCATGCAAGCATGAGCTTGAGATCGGGAGTAACTTGGGGTTCAGTGTCCTGCCCAAGGACACTTTGGCATGTGGAGTCATGAAGCCAGGTGGAATCGATCCACCAACCCTACAATTAGTGGTCAATCCACACTACCACCTGAGCCACAGCCATCCCATTTAGGTAGCAGAGTGTGTCTACTTGTATAGTGCTGTATTTCTCTTGTCCAACTACTACCCCTGTCAAAAATGACAGAATAACCCCATTTAGAGGATGTTCGCCTGCACATACATATAATCACACAAAATTTTGTGAAACATACCTTAAACAAATGAAATTGCTTTAATTAATGGCATATTTTTTTCCAGACAAAGCACAGGAAAAAACTATGGAAAATCACCTTGTAATTTGCATTTCTAAAACAAATACCAGCACAAGTCTAAAAATGCTAACTAATCTGCAGTTAAGAAAAGTGCTTACACACCTTAACCTAGGACTTTTTGAAATCAAACATGGCCCCAACAAGAGTTGTCAATTGAAACAATGGAAAGGATTATAAAACCAACTATGTTGGTTGCTCCTGGTCAGCCGTGTCTAAAATATGGTGCAAGTACAAACAAAATGGGAAAGTTATAAAAGGAGGGGAAAAAAAACCCCAAACACAGATAGACCAAGGAAGATGGGATAGAAAACGCACAACAAAACAAACGAAAAACCAATGGGTGGAAACAGAAATCAATGTCTGACAGAACTGTAAGAAATCGGCTGAATGACATGGGATTTACGTATAGAAAAGCCAAATGAAAACCAGCACTTACACTGGCAAAAAACCTCCATTAATTAAGACAATTTTATTTGTTGGAGGCATGTTTCAAGAAGCCAGAATGTTCACAAATTTTGTTTTGTCATATCTGTGATTTGTTTATTCACTACAAAGTAAAAAAGCATCCTCGAAGTGTAGCGATTTTTTCGCATAAAAAAAATTACAAAGCACATCGATATAATGTGAAACCCAAGACCACCAAGAAAATCCTTTTAGAGCTAAGTGGATACAAGTGTGTAGCGTGGGTGTATGTGCTCCATGCACATTTACCTCCATCTGCAATTTGATGTTATTAGCAGAGTTGCTTTTGGCTTCAGAGAAATCAACCATGAAAATCCACAACAATGACAGACCGTGATGATCCAAAAACTGCTTGAGGCATGAAGAATTTGGAGTATTCTACACATATAAAACATGTCAGAATGAAATTAATTCAGCATATATTGTGCATCGTCTTGTAGATACCATAATAACAATATATTACTAGTTCAAGTTTTAATGTGGCACCTACCTGGATGAGTTTCAGACAAGTGAGTCTCTGCTCCATGGTCTCCACACGCACCATCAGTCTGCAGAGTGAGACCACTTGTTTCTCATCACTCAGACCTTCCCCATTCTCTAGCAGAGCCTCCAGCTCCTCATCCACCTGTAACATGGAGATCAACACATACAACATGAGTACTAAGAGCAAACAATGAAAATGCCATAAAAGCAGCTTTTCTCTGGTTTCATTATCAATGGCATGTGAAAAGCACCCATATGATGTCTGCTTGGAAGGAGCGCTTTAATTTCACTTCCACTATAGCAGTGGAATTCATATATGTCACACTTCCTCCAGTGCATGTAATTTCAGAAACAGTATTCATGGACCAAAACAGGCACTCGAAGTCTCCGAGCAATTAACATGTTCCAGGTACACATCTGACCCAAATTAGCCCAGAATCGTTCTCTCAATACCCTGGCTTTGACAGATCAGTGTGGCAATCATCCAGCCAAAAGAGAACATCTGATTTGATTGTACTACACAAAATAGAGGTCTAAAGGTTGCCATGACGATGATCCGTCTGGCTCGCCTTTTTACTTCTCTTAAATAGGCAGTGCATGGTCAGGGCCAAACCCACTTACTGTAGTCAGTGCACTAACAGCTTCTTTCTTCCTCGACCGCTCCCTTTGCTTCTTCCCCACTGATGCCCGTACACTGACGCGATTCTCTCCACCCAGGAAGCCCCGGCAACTCGGTGCTCCACAGTAACACTTTTGTGCCTCTTTCCTGGGAGATGAAGATGGTAAATTATTAACGGGGGAGGAAAAGAAAGAAAAAAAAACTAAAAAAATTTACTTTCAAAGAAAAAAGTAAGCATGATGGACTTTACAGATAAAGCAGACAAACAGAAACCGGAACTGAAAGTATGTCTTACTGCTGTGGCAGAAGAAAAATAATGAGGCAAATTTACCCATATCTTTGGAACTGGTAATCAAAAGTGAGCTCTGTCCCAGTCTTCACAACTTTGGTGGTGAAGAAGCCAACTCTGAGCTGACCATTCACTGTCCACTGTGGGAGACAACAACTTAAACAAGTTAAAAAAAAATAAAAAAAACAAATGCTCTTGCAGACACCATGGGAATTCACCTTAACACCACACATCCAAATGAAAAGACGCTGCACAAACACTCCGAAATAAAATAGACTTTTAAACTATTTTAAGCTTGCTGGTTAGCATGCTAGTACAGCACTGACCTTCTGAGTTTCACAGTTGGGCTCACAGCTGTGGTTCATAAACCTCGAGCAGTTGCCTTTCAGTGTGGCATCAATGATCTATAAATGAAACACAGCAGACTAAATACAATGAAAATGAAAGTAACTGAATGATTAAAGAAACAAAACAAGTGTTGTTTATAGCACATGCTTGTGTTTGACCAAAGCGCACAAGTTCACCTCATTATTCTTCAAAGCCATGAAGTAGTAGTGGATATTCTTGCTGCGAGCATACTCTTTTACCCGTGACTTGAACTCCTTGTGGTCCAGAACCTCACCGCAATACTCCAACACGAATGTGTTCCTGGATTAAATCAACTTAAATTAAACTGTGTCTCAATAAAATCTTTTATGATATCTCGGTCTCATTTGTACTTGGTACTTACGACGGTAAGTCTTTGGCAGCCCGCAAACCCCAGCCTTTGCTTTCAGTAAGAATTACTTCAAAATCTGCATGCTGCTTCATCTGAAAGCGCCGGTTTGAGCAATATACTCCATTTAAGCACCGTGACGAGCTTTTAAAAAAGAGAAATGATACTTCAGTATTTTTATTTATTTTATATTATACAATGCATAAGCAAAACTTTAAGCAGTATGAGGTCACATACCATTCGATCATCAGCAGGCGATTCAAACAATCTTCTCCACAAGCCATAACTCCCTGTGCCCGCTCCTCTCTTGAAAGGACAGCACACTCGCACTGCATTCGCTTAATATCCCGATGAGACTTATTCTTCTTGCTGTTTTTAACAGATTGGATGCGTTGTTAGTTGTTGGCTATTTTTCAAACCATTAAAAAGCATTTCAGAAGGCAATCATTGCTTTACATATATGCTACAGAAAGCAGTATTTTAGGAATAAATAAGTTAATAAACATTCCAAACACACGCTAGTAAAAACCGAACATTTGCTGAAATATTCTCCAAAATTGTTTTCCCAATAAAATGCGAACATGAGTATTTATTTAAGATCATTGGTTTCAATTGAATTTGTGTGCATGAAAAGACAATGGAAATACTTTCGCCAAAAAAATAATGACCACAGATATCGCAATCCAATTTAGTTAGAAAGAGGTAACTGTGCATCCCACATGACTAGATTTACATAAAGCCATGTGACTGAATTGTTTGCAAAACACAGTTTGACAAGCTTACAGACGGGTCAGATTCACCTAACTAACTCGTTATTCATATTCTAGATTATTTCTGTTAAATTTAGATATTTCAGTGAATGTGCTAGTACGAGCATTCGTATCATTAAGAAAATTAAAGCGTGTTATACACTAGAACAGAAAAAAAGAAAAAGAAAAAAAAAAAAATTTCATCCAAAAGAGATACTGACCGTTCTGTCAGGTAGACATTTTCCTCAATGAGATCAAAATAAGGAGGCATCATTTTATGCTTTGATTTTTCCTTCCAGACAGCAGGATCCATAAATTCTTTCAGACTAAGCAATGGCCGTTGTTCTTCTTGCTGTGAGGATACCTTGGTCCCTTTCGTGTCCTTGCACCGCTCGCGCTCCTCTAGGCATTCTCGCTTAAAAGCGAGACCTGCCTCTGCCTCATTGTCTGATTCGGACTCCAGTTCTGGTCGTCTTTTCTTGGGTGGGCCTCTGCCTCTATGAGGCTTTTGGCTGCCTTCCCTTGGAGGCTCGGAGATTATCTGACTCTCAACAGTGGCTGTTACAAAGCTGCAATTGCTGCTTATCTCATTGGCTTGGACAAATGCAGAGGAGACTGGAGGTTTTCTAGATGGTATAACTCCACCACCAAGTCCAAATGCTCTTCCCACATAATCTTCCTCATGGTCATTAGTTAAAGAGTCAGGGTGAATCTGGCACATTGACTCATGACAAGGAGAAGGCACAAGTGTATTGACTGGCATGCTTTTCTCAGAGACATTTGCCTGGGTCCAGTAACCACTATCCTGCCTGGTAAATGCACTTCCTATCTGGGATGGCCGTTGTGTGCTGTGACTGCTGTCTGGCTGCTGAAATGTGCTGCTGGGCTGCTCTGTTTGGATGAAGTCACAAGCCAGGTTCAAACCATTCTGGGGCCTGAGATTATCTGTGCAACTAAAGTCTCCAAATTGTTCCCTTCCCCCCTTTCTATCATGCCAGCTGTCTGGATTGTCATGATACTGGTGACAACCTGATTCAGCCACTCTCCGAGTACAGGTAGGTACTTGGTCAGTTGAGACACAAGTCTTTGGTCTTTCTTTGACAGAGCAATTCCTGTCTGTCTGAGCCAGGGTTGTGGTTGCCTCAGATTGGCTAGTGCTGTCAACCAAGTCGCTCTGGGACTGGTATGGCATTTGCACAGAAGGCATACATTTATTCTCAGCAACTAACAAGATGTCATGTTTGCTTTCTTCAGCTGAACATTCCACAGGTTTAATTGGAGTGTTGAGAATACTAGGAATTTTACTGTTAATGCTTATACTCGACTCATCTGCCCAATAAGTTAGCTGATGCTGCCCAGATAGAGCTGATGGGCTAGCTGGTGGTGTTGGTTTGTCAGTTGTCTCAAGGGTAATAGTAGAATTCTTTGGCACAACCACCACAGAGTGTAGCCGCTTCAAAGACATCTGTCCATCATCTGAATCGGAGTCCGAGTCGTCAGTTTCACTTTCCTCACTGTGGCTTTTACCATCACAATTGAATGGCACGGACTCTTGCGTCAAAGGCTTATACGAGTCATCCATGTTCAATTCCTCAGAATTGGCATATTTCTGATCAATATGAATAACAACTTCTGGACTGCAATTAGGTTTCATATTAACCTGATTTGCTAGAGACCGGTCAGTTAAATGATCACTACCTTCATCATTGGTTTGTTGTGCATCAGCAGCAAATGGCTGATAAGGATCTGGCTTGATTTCTTTCTCAGAATCGGTTGTTGTTGCCTCGTCTGTCTGCTCGTCCAGCTCTGACTTTAGTGAATCAATCATAGATCTTGAGGATTTTTCTTCATGGCCACCATCACTGTTGAATTCTATCTTCTTAACGGAAATGACCTTTTTCACAGTGGAAGTCTCACAGCTTACCGTCTTTTGGGCGGTCTGATTTTCCGAAGTGTCTTGACCAACAATATCCCACCGTGACTTTTTAACATGGGCACCCTTATTTTTTAGAACCACAGCAGTAGTCTGTTCAAGCTTGATGTCTGACTGCTCCGTAACCTTTTGAGAGGTTTCGACATTCAGCGGCAGTCGACTGACTTCAGTACTGAGAAGCAACTGGGAAACAAATTTAGTGTCCGATTTCAAGCATTCTCCAGGTGGTAATTCTTTCACAGAAAGAGTGCCTGCCAATGAACCCAATGAATCCTGACTGGGGGTGTAGCCTGGATAAGGTGGCTCATTCAAGCTAGACGAATCATTAGTTTTGAAAAAGGCATCAACACTTGCCACATTAGTCTGTGCCTCTTTCAAGATCTGTACTTTATTTTGAATGAGAATATCTGTCTGCTTTCCAAGTTGATCGTCGTCTAAAGAAGCGTCCTTGAGAGTAGAGGGACATTTACTAATATTTACTTCACCGACAACTGGCCCCTTTTCCGTAACATCAGAAACTTTGTTTTCATCTTGAAATTCAGCATGACTTTTAAAACTGTCCTTTACGATATCTTGCTGCTTTTGTTGGAAAGAATTATTTGTTAATTTAGACTGCCTGCTTTCTTCATGTTGGGAACGAACATACACCTTGTTGAATTCTCCCTGAGACTTGATTTTTTCAGAACCCAAGTGTGGAAGTTTAGCATTAATATTTAGTTTTGCTACTAGTTGTCCATCTGTTTCAATACTACTTGATTTTGCCTCAGAATTATTTGTTTTTTTAACAGATGACCTAGTAAACCGATCAGAATCTTGAAATCGGGTTTTTGTTTTGTGCTCATCATCAGAGTCAGAACTCCCACTGGTTTTTTTTCTCTCAGGTCTTGACACATTATTTGAACTGGATGTTTTACCATCTACCTCCGATTTTGAATGGGAACTGGGCTTTTTATGACGAGCGTCAGTCTCGGGAGAATTCCTTTTACTAGGTTCAGAGCCACTAGTTCTACCAGATTTCTCGGTTCTTGAGTATTGTGATCTTTTGTCCGATTCTGAAAAGTGAGGAGAAGATTTTGAGTCTCTGTAGGATTTTGAATGAGAGGATGTCTTTGAATCTCTTTGCGAGCTAGAATATGTGGAGGATCGGCTTGAATCACTGCCTCGAGTCCTGAGCTTCCTGAGGTCATCTTCAGAGTCAGAGCTGTCTCGAGATCTGCCATCACCACGGGAGCGGGACCTCCTTCGTTCACGAGAACTTCTATGGGATCTCCTTTCAGAATCATGGTAATGTGACCGATCTGACCTTGACAGTCTTTCATTTCTTGATCTCTCGGATCTGGAGTAGGAAGAACTCGTTCGAGAACTTCGGGATCTAGATCGTGACCGACTCTTGGTCCTCCTTCGGTCAGAACGAGAAGATCGTGACAATGTATGTCTAGTGTCTCGCTCTGACTTACATCGACTAGACCCTTTTTCATCCTTCTCCTCTCTCTTATCCGATCTGGATTTGTCTGAGACTTCGTTTTTGGAGCTCGAGGACGTCTTCACAACAGCACTCTGACCATCACTCTTTGCCACATTCTTGGAATCACTAGACTTTTGGCTAGAAGATGTCCGAACAGACTCGCCATCAAAGTCAGAACCTGCCAGAGTACTGTCTGACTGATGAACATGTTTACTGTGCTCAGGCTCAGAAACACCATCCTTACACTCTTTCCCAATATGGGAGGAATCAGTTGGTCCCTTAAGGCAAGTGTCTAATTTCTCCTGAGCACTTTCCTCTCTGTTAACTTCTTCAGAACAGTCGGTCACAGAGATCGGTTGGAACGGAGCCACAGAGGGTTCACCTTCAATCCTTGCTGAAGATCTAATTAAAACTTCGGCTTCTGAAGTGGTATCATTTAAAACAGCACTGACAGTGGGATGTTCTTCAACAATAGATACACTCAAAATCTGTTTCTTAAAATGCACCTTGTCATGTTTCAATTTGGAGGTGAGGGGTACTGGGGTCTGTGTTGCCTGGGACTCGGCCACAACTGTGGCCACAAAAGAGGAATCAATTTGCTCATTCTTGCTTTCATCACTCTGTTCCGTTATGTCTGCGGAGGGCACTACAGGAGAAATTTCACTTGCAGCTTTCTCTGGACTTGGTGGGACAAGGAACACTTTCTGCCTTGGCTTCTTACACTGGGTGAAGCTGAAAGAGACCTTCTGTCGACCCTGTTCCTCAAGGTTCACTTTAGTCTTTGTACCTTTAGGCAGGAGATGGTTTGTTAAAACAACTCTAGGAGCAAGACCTTTAAAAATGACTTGCTTTGAAGTGTTTTCAACCTTGATCTGGGAATGAACAAAAAAAATATATTCTGCAATCAGAACATTTTGACATCATATTTACCCAAATGGAAGAGACATTTACAATAGACAAAAGAGTAAATCACAGAAATCTGATTTTAACAATAATAAATAAATAAACAAATAAATAAATAAATGAAAGGGAGGAAGGAAACTTGCATACCGAACCATCGAGCGTCTTTTCCCTGAAGATGATCAGCAGCAGCAAGCAAAGGAAAAGGGAAAAGATTAATTAATACTTCGGAATGATGCAAATAAGAACTAAGACTGGTTTGAAATTATATAAAAAAAGGGTACACTTTCCACTGGTGGAACAATGACCAGTGGTTCCCACACATGTGATACTGGCCCTGGTATATTGACAACTACTTAAGTATAATTTGTTAAATAAAGACCTTATTTAGCAATCCATTCACTGGCGTGAATGAGTATAATTTTTAATATGGCAGTGACATGACTACAGGTAGCGAGAGAGAGAGACAGACATACAGACAGGATGTTAGCGCCCAAGTTCCTATTGTAAAGAAGCCAAGAAACTGCTGCATTCGTAGTCAGCTCTTATTTTCTGCACACTTTGCAACAGTAGAAGAGCACAAAGTGACATCAAACCACTACCAAAATGATAGAGAGGATAGTCTTCAGTAATAATGTTGCTTATAAAACAGCAAAATGAACTACTCTACTGAACCGATGTGTTAAAAGTTGCCGACAATTTTCCCCTGCTAGTTCACTTTTATTGAGAAGACAACATGTCCTGTTCCACCATGCAAATTACTTGGAACAGTGTGGTTTATTGCAGTTAATTACCAGGAAGACTCTTTACATCACCTTTTGTAACAGTTTTACTAGGGCTGCATAATTAATCGAATATCGATCACGATTATGATTTTGCCTGCCCACGAATAAATGAACATGATCGACAGTGATCTTGACGTTTAAAGTTCGCCCTCCGCTCATAGAAAACTCTGCTGCAGATCAAATCAAGCGCTTCCTACACTTACAGCCAATCGCAATTGAGCGGCTCAGTATCTGCTGTAAAAAAAATCCTGATCGGAGCATCCCGCCTAATGAACACCATTAAACTAAAGCGCTTTGCATTTGACGGGTAAATGAACTCACCCAATCACATCCTATATGAGATTATTCAGATATATACACAATATACACAGAGCGGTTCGAGAACTTGTTCCAGTGAACCTTGACAGTGGAAAATGTCTAATAGTGTAGCTTTAAATATATTTAAGAGGAGCAGACTTCAAAACACTGAACATTGAGGTTTATTGTATTTGTTTACAAGGTGGAACAAGGTAACGGTTGTTTTTTTGCATACAGTCTAAAATTAAACGAAAATATTACATTTAGTTTATCAGAAGGTAAATTAATTTGTCATGGCTCACAT
>JAFFST010000010.1:120924-162509 GCA_022414735.1 Noturus placidus | reverse complement strand
AGTATGGTGTGTGTTTGTATGTGTAACCTTAATTGTTTTGGTTAATAAGTAAATTGTGACATTCACATTTGACATTCTCACAACCTCTTGAATTGGCCATAACATAGGGTGCAAGCGCAATCATTTAATTCTGTATTGCATGTTTATGGAGGTATTCTGTATTTACTCCACACGTCTGATATGCATGTCTACAGGTCTTCTTCAATGGAGCCAGTGTGAAACAGGTGGACATCCCGACATTGACCGGCGCCTTCGGTATCCTCCCAGCTCACGTCCCCACACTGCAGGTGCTGAGGCCTGGGGTGGTCACTGTCTTCAGTGAGGACGGTGGCTCTGTCAAATATTTTGGTAAGGTTGTGCAGCAGTGTTTGATTTGATAGATTTCATCTCCATGAGCTGATTTTGTGGTGATGTTTTCATTTGATGCACAAGTCTAAAAAAAACTCTGGGGCTCAGCCGTAATAGTCTTTGCAAGCCAGACTTCTGACTTTTTTGCACGACTGGGGAAGAAAACTGTTAACAGTTATACAATAAAAAAACCTCCATACTCAACAGTACAAACAGAACAGTTTTCTGTAGTCTCTCTAGATTTGTGGAAGTCACCACATTTTGCCACAAAAAGCTCTTTATTGTCAGTGTTTAAAAGTTTGTTCCCCAGATTATAACTGCCACGATTCTGAGTGTACAAAATACAGACTTAAATCCTGATGACATCACTTAATGTCTTATTAACAGTTAATGCTTTAAAAAAAACACTAAGGATCAGATGATATACTGTATACTACTACAGCATCAGATCTGAAATCTAATATGTTGAAGGAACAAATAATTTTTTTGAGCCACTGACTAGTTTAAAATGCTGACTAATTATTTTATTAAATTATCAGAGGTGGCCAGATCAGTAGGCCTGTCGCCCATTTGCGTGTTCAGAATATAAATTGTTTTTTTATAAATGCCTGATGAACAAGCAAGTTTAACAACCAGAACATGTAAAATCAGTAAATAAATAAAAACTCATTTTATTGACTTTTGTCAAACAAATGTTTTTTTTTTTATTTGGTAAGTAGCTAGGTTAAGATGTAATGCGCTTTACTGAGTTGTGAGCTTTTATTCTGAATCGCAGTGCCTGCTGCACTACATACTGTCCAACGCAAGATCTGGCTGACAGAATTATATTTTCTATGTGGATTAATGAGAACACACTGAGGATGGACAATCTCCTCTTCAGAATTAGAAACATTTGAAAATGCCTACACAAGCGAGCTAAATACATTTTGGTGCGAAGCTGTCTTATAAATCTCCTGCTGAGTCACCTCATAGTTAAACATGCAAAGATAAAATAAAGACTCTAATCAACACAAATAATATTTTGTGTGTGGTGTTAGAAGAAAACACCACATTTCATAGCCAAAATGCTGGCCAGGGACTTGCTGAGGTTTTTTTTTTATTATTTTTTATAAAGGGCACAAATGCAATGTGCCATGTGATCATGTGTAGTTCCTTAGTCTCTATTAATGCATTTAAATAGTTTATTGGTTATAACATTGTTAGCTATAATCTTTTTAACTCCTTGGCAACCAAAACGTGGGAGTGAGCAGTATACTGGCGCTAATTTATGATTTATCCACCCCGATTCACTCTGGATTTATTATACACAGATCAACAGTTCCAACAGTGCTTGTTCTGTGCATTAAGGAAGAAGAAAATAGAAAATTCTCTTTTCCCGAGATTGCAGAATTTAACAATCTGATTACTAGTTGATCCTGACTGATAGCCCTATTCCTAAAAGTAGCTATACTTGTTTTCCTTTATTAGAACTTTTTGACAGTTACACTTAATGTGCAGTGAGGTTTTGTGTTTTGTGTGTTGCAGTGAGCAGCGGTTCAGTCACTGTCAACGCTGACTCTTCAGTGCAGCTGCTTGCTGAGGAGGCTGTTCCTCTGGATAGTCTGGATCTTTCTGTAAGAAACGCATCACATAGTTTTCTTTAAAGTTGTTGAAACCCACAATATTTTCCACTAAAAAAACAAAAAACTTGATGGTAAAAAAAAAAAATGCACCTGCACCCTTCAAGGATCCAGATTCTGTGAATGTTCAGATCATGAAGCTTTGAGCGAGCTGCACCGAAGTGAAACCTGCCTGTCCCCAATACTACATTTCTAGTTTTGTTTACGCTTTTTTTTTTTTTTTTTAAATTACATTTTTCATATGGCACAAATTTACATTATTATAGGGGCTATATGGAGTTTAAATTAAGATGAAAGATTACTGTTATAAATTAGGTCTAGACGATATGACTATATCATATCATGGTATTTGAGGACATTTCTACAATACTTGATGTGCATCATATATAATTTAGCTGTCTGCAAAACATTAGTAAAATAATCTTGAGTTTGATGATACATTTCCTTCATTCCTACAAAAACAAGATTAAGTTAAAAAAAATATATACAATCAGCAGCATCCATTCAGTACCATTTAATTTGTAATTATTCAACTTTTTTTTTTTAAATACATCACCATACTAGCAATAGCTCAGAAAAGTGTATCGTGTAATTATTTACCATGATGTTGATATATCATGTTGCCTAGCCCTAGTTATAATTTACATCGTGGTACTTTTTATATCATACTGCTGTGATAAATCACAGGACTCACTCACGTACGTCTGTTATGACTTCGCCCCAATGTTTCTGTTGCTCATGTGGATATTTTTGTAGATAATATAGCCATGTGATATGTAACACGTTATACATCAGCGTAGAATGAAATGAGAAAAGTCAGTAAAATATAGGTATAATATGCTTGGCTTCAGTAAAATCACAGTATTTAGAGAATGTACAGGTTGTGACACAGCTGCTGCCTTTTTAGCACTTTTTATGGTTATGAATACACTTCCTATAGCTGCTCCTTTCTCTCTGCATTAAATGTGCTTATATTTCACACAGTTAGCCTAACCACATTTAATGACAGGAGGGCTAGCAAACCCTGAATTTAATACGGCTTAGCATAGTCAATACTAATTCACTAAAGTGTGCTGTTGCATTGTGTACTTTTAGTAGCAGAGCAGATACAATCGCACAACCCTTAATAGCAAAAGCTTTGTTTTTCACCGAACAACAGTATATCCAGTAAAAACTGAGTAGATAGAATCTCAAACACTTTCTCCTTCAGTTTGACTGTGCTAGTCTGTTGAATGACATTCCTGTTTAATGTATTGCAGCCAGACGTGATTAGCAACCTAACACTGTCTTACTATCTTACAATTTTGCCTCAAACAAACAGGTTTAGCAAAGCAACCACTATCCCAACATAAAATAGAGGATTTTGCCATGTTGAAAGTCCAGGAAATTATTTAGGCTTGGATGCTTTTGCACAGAGGGCAACAGCTGTTGTTAAATATATAAGGATGCAGATACCATTCACTGATTTTCTCTTTTAAGTGTAAGTGTGTTTTTAAGGGATTGTTTCTTAATCCAAGTCTTAAGAAGTCAGGGTTTTTGAAGTCAAGTCTTGTTTGGTTTCCCTTGCTTAGTAATGTTCTGAAGCCACAAATGTAATTTACACATGCTGTATATTCCACTTTGGCATTGTGCAGACTGCATATAAATCTCACACTCTTGTCTCTAAATTTCCTTTTATAGTCAAATGCAACTTTACTAAATTAAGTAGATAAATGAAATTGTAATTGTTATTATCCAGATCACCTTAAAGTCCAGGTCCACCTTATACTTTTCAGAAAGTTTGACCTCCTTTGAGTTAATTCTTTTGATTTTTAATATTTTTACAGTGATAAAATATCAAACACAAGTGCGTTAGTTTGAACAACTTGATGCTGTTTGAGTCGAGTGCGTGTGATTTAGAAATGTGGATTAATGTTTAACTGTGACTATGCCCAGGGTTATAATTTTAAAAAGTTTTATGCGTGATGGTTGCTGCATGTATGGTTTGTTGCTCTGTATATTGATTGTACGCATCCAAAAAATTAACATGCCTCATGCACGGGGTTCAATACCACTGTAAACATCAGGGGAAGTATGTGAAGCAACATGCAGTACTATGCAGATTAGATGATAGAAATATATTCTCTCCATGTCGTGATGAGATTTGATGTTTTGTGGTTTGATGTCCTGATCTAGCATCTTGACACTGGTATTTGTTAAATTTATAAGATGCACATGATCTTTGATCACTGTTTATTTTACATAACCAGGTAAACAACGAAGACATTCTTGTCTGCCCCCTAGTGGACAGAGTTTGTAATCTTGTAGATGTGTGAAAGGTGAACATAACCCTGGCTCTTTCCTTTGTTGTTGGTTGCATAAACCTTATAGCACCAGTACAAAAGTAACTTAAAACATCACTCATGTCTTGGCTGATTGTCTACATTCAGACATTTTCATTGCAAGTTAAACTATCACTTTAAATGTTCCATGACTGATGTGCCATTTAAACTTGCTTAAATGTACTTGAAAGCTTTTTTGCCTTTTATTAATTTCCTGTGTTATGCGTATTATTCACATTGGACCTTTTTTTAATGCAACCTTTTTCTGCCAGGCTCGTTCACTCTGCCGAAACAGATGACTTTTTATTCTTTCGAGTGATAGCAGTGCTCGGGGGTCTGTGTGCTTAATAAGGAAGGAAAGGTCAGTCCCTGTTAAAGTGCAGAGGATGTGTCAAATCCCCATTGGGAGACCTTTAACTCCCAGCAATATTTGGCCTTTGCAGCTGTGTAATCGCCACCATAACAAATGTCCCTTGCAGGAAAGAGGCCATGTTAATTTGCTTGACTGTTGAAGAGATGTCGCTCCCCACATAAACACTACTGTGGGCTAATGGTTTATGTTTAAAGTCCTTAACCAAAAGAGACTCTCCAAATCTTTTTAAAGGTAATGTGCAGGATGTTCTTTATAGCCACATTGGCAGGAAGGAAGGTCCAGTTGATCTGTTACCACAGTTTCAGTATCCACAGCATCAGTATTGATATTGGATTTTATCAACACATGCACTTGTTCTAGTATGTTAAGAGAATTCCTAGAGACTGTGTTTTTGTCTGATTAATTTTACGAGAGAAAAAAGGCTGTGGAGAGAACAACTGTTTAAAGCTTCTGTAAGTGATAACAGGAACTAGCTTGTTTAATGGTCTGTCCACAACATTAAACATGACTATAAATGGTTTAAATTAGGGATGCACCAATACTGATACCAGTACTCGGGTATTGGCCCGATATTGAGCTCATGTACTCGTACTTGTAAAACTACTTCGATGCAACCGCACCGATAACACTTTGACAACTTGACCTAGCCTAACCTCTCATCAGTTGAGCAGGTATGCGATTCCCGACCATTACCACGTTACAGATACCGCGTTACCAAAGTTGCATGACTTGGTGAAAAAGCACACCAGGAACCTTTTGCAGGACATTTTGGACTTCAGCTTCACCACCGATATTTGGACTAGCAGTGTCAGCCCAATGTCTCTTATAAGTTTAACAGCACAGTGGATTGATGAGGATTTTACTCCCTAGGGAGTCGTTTTCCAAGCAACGCAGTTTAGGGTTTCGCACACTGGCCAAGCCATAGCAGGTACGTTTGATGACATGCTTCAGATGTGGGGCATTCCGAAAAGTGTGAAGTACTTGTATCGGCAAGTACCCAAATGTAAGTAAAAAAATGTCGTGTCGGTGCATCCCTAGTTTAAAGTATGGTGTGGTGTTTTTTCTATTCATTTAGAACTTTTTCCATCAATGGCAAATCACTGTGATATCTAAATAAATTAACTGTTTTGTGACATGATATTATAGGATAATCAACTTCGGGACCTTCATGGGCTCCCAGCCCCACCCCACAACCACCCTATAACCAAACATGTAATGTCTATAAAGTTTATGTATTATGTTTCTCCTGCAGGCTGCAAAAGCTAATCTGGAGAAGGCCCAGTCCGAGTTGTTCAGCGCTTCAGACGAGGTCTCCAGGGCAGAAGCTCAGATCAGCTTGGAAGCCAATGAGGCTATAGTCAAAGCTTTGGAATAAAAATTTCATCTTCATGGTATGTATGTACTTTAGGCCCAATGTTTATTTATAATATTATGAGATTTTTGTAGAATTATTTACACCGTTGATCTTTGTCTCCAGGTCAGAAGTTTTGTCAATTCTCAAACCCAAGCAAAGTCAGTAACCGCAAGTCAAGCCGATTGCTTTGTACAGTGGATGAATATACCAATAAATGTATTTGGAAATAATTCATTGTTTACTGCTTTTTTTTTTTTTTTTGGCCACGAGTTTTTAAACTCTTGACATGCTTTCTGTTGTGTGTCCCTGACAACAGGGATTTTCAAAGGGACTCGTTTAACTATTAAATTAAATAAATTCCACTCACAATCTCAGTACAGATTTATTTTATGAACACACTTCAACTATTCAAATGGTAGGCTCATTGCTTAAAAAATTTTACAGTTCTATTCTTGCTATTTTCTTACTACACTTTTAATACCTAAAGACCCAATATGTTATTTGTAGACTGGCTTGTTTGAGTTTGTGAGGTTTAGATTGAACCCATTCAACTCAAATGACCATTCAAACTAAATTGATCATAATTATGAGCTTTTATAATGGTGCCTTGTGCTTTTGGAAAACTGTGATCGATTAAAAACATTCACGGGCCTTACTGAAAGTGTGGTGGTCATGCATTACCTTTGAGTACCGAACGGGGGCAGTACAGTTCTATAAAAATCCTGTACATAAGCGCACCCCTGTAGCACCTAATAAACTGACATGCAGTGTAGGTGTAATTTTATCATGGTGGGATTTGTTTTCCTCCACAACTGTCATCTTAAAATCTTAATACAGTAATGATCATTTAAAAGATTTTATTTCTCAAAAGTATAGAAATGTTGAATGTGCATGGTCTTACATTTCAGGGAACAGTCTTACAGTGGGGGGTATTTGATCCCCTGCTGATTTTGTACATTTGCCAACTGACAAAGAAATGATCAGTGTATAATTTTAATGGTAGGTTTATTGGAACAGTGAGACAGAACAACCAAACAAATCCAGAAAAACGCATGTCAAATGTTATAAATTGATTTTCCTGTTAATGAGGAAAATATGTATTTGACCCTTCTGCAAAACATGACTTAGTACTTGGTAATGACTTAGTAATTCCTTTTTCATTTTCAATGTCCTGGCTGAGGGAAAGAGGTTCTCACCCAAGATTTGACGGTACATGGCCCCATCCATCGTCCCTTTGATGTGGTGAAGTTGTCCTGTCCCCTTAGTAGAAAAACACCCCCAAAGCATAATGTTTCCACCTCCATGTTTGACGGTGGGGATGGTGTTCTTGGGGTCATAGGCAACATTCCTCCTCCAAACACGGCGAGTTGAGTTGATGCCAAAGAGCTCCATTTTGGTCTCATCTGACCACAAAACTTTCACCCAAGTTGTCCTCATTCAGAAATCATTCAGATGTTCATTGGCAAACTTCAGACAGGCATGTATATGTGCTTTCTTGAGCAGGGGCGCTGCAGGATTTCAGTCCTTCACGGCATAATGTGTTACCAATTGTTTTCTTGGGGACTATGGTCCCAGCTGCCTTGAGATCATTGACAAGATCCTCCTGTGTAGTTCTGGGCTGATTCCTCACTGTTCTCATGGTCATTGCAACTCCACGAGGTGAGATCTTGCATGGAGCCCCAGCCCGAGGGAGATTGACAGTTCTTTTGTGTTTCTTCCATTAGCGAATAATCGCACCAACTGTTGTCACCTTCTCACCAATGGTCTTGTAGCCCATTCCAGACTTGTGCAGTTCTACAATCTTGTCCCTGACATCCTTGGAGAGCTCTTTGGTCTTGGTCATGGTGGAGAGTTTGGAATCTGAATGATTGCTTCTGTGGACAGGTGTCTTTTATACAGGTAACAAACTAAGATTAGGAGCACTTGCTTTAAGAGTGTGCTGCTAATCTCAGCTCGTTACCTGTATAAAAGAAACATGGAAGCCATAACTCTTTCCGATTGAGAGGGGGTCAAAGACTTATTTCCCTCATTAAAATGTAAATCAATTTATAAAATTTGACATGCGTTTTTCTGGATTTTCTTGTTATTCTGTCCCTCACTGTTCAAATAAACCTACCATTAAAATTATAGCCTGATCTTTTCTTTGTCAGTGGGCAAACGTACAAAATCAGCAGGGGATCAAATACTTTTCCCCCCACTGTACTTTGGTATTATTTGATTATTTTCACCCTTTATTCAATTGAATCAGCTTTTTAAAAATGTAATTTTTTTCTGGTTAATACAGGGGCATTAAACTAACAACTTGGCTATAAAGTTAGCAGAATGCAGTGACCTGGCAATTTGTGTGGAAAAATCTAAATAAAAATTAAGCTGTATTTACTAGTGCCTGGACAACAGCAAATACACTTAGTGGTTAAAATTTGTCTTCCAGTGACTCAAAGTCTGGGTTTTGTTCATGAGTTATTTTAACAGTTTGTCTGAATAAATTCCTTCTTAAATTACACATGAAATTAAAATTATTATATTTAACTTGATAGCTGCAAGACACCCTGTTAATAGTTCTGTGTTTTATTTCATCTGTTAGCAGTGTCAGTGTTTCTGTCCAATGAAGTGGGAATTCTTACTATTTAACGGTCTGGGATTTTCTTAAATGCAGGTTGTCTTCACAGAGCTGTGATTATGTGCTGACGAGTTTTTTGAAGACAATCACAAGGTCTTTCTTGAGCGTTAGATATCGGTCATGGCTGCATGCCCTCACTTGCTCTTGTTCCTCACTGAATCAGGAGGGATTACCACAGGACATGGTGTTCCGACGAGATTCTGATCAACTATAACAAATGCTAAATACATGCATAATGAACTTCTACATAATAAATACATTTAATGCTGTAAGATTTATAATTAAGGTTGAAGTGCATACATTGTAGTTAATTGGTGGGAGCTGGGTTATGTAGGAGCCTTGTGTACATGGATTGTTGTTTCTTTAAACAGTTCTGGGGAGATCTAGGAAACCCAGCGTCTATCCACATCATGGCTTCATTATTGGAACATCTACATATTTTCCTTCATTCGTTTCTGTAAAATCCCTTTTATCAGATTTCTGTGGTTTTGACGCGTTCTGAAGCTGGATGGAATGTTCAAGAATTAAACTCGTGTGAACTAAAATTCAGGCTAAAGAATAAAAAAAATAAAAATATAGGACCTACGCTAGTACAAGCATAGTGGTTAAGGTTCTGAGCTAGTGAATATATAAAATTTCATTTTATAGGGCATTAACCCTCAAATGCTCTGATGTATGCTTGTATTGTAGCCCGTCTCTAATCAAAGCTGTTTTGAATAAAAATGTTTTCAGGATAAAGATCGGAACTTTTGTTTCTGTGCCAAACATTCTTTACTTGTAGCAACATGTTCCGTTATTCCTGTCACTAATTTAAAATTAAAAAAAAAAAAATTCATATTAAATTGTTGATTTTTAAAGTTTCTTTAAAAGGATGTGTACGTATATTTTCTGTACTATAATTCAGTTCTAATGTCAAAATACTTTATGCTTGGGATTTGTTTGTTTTTTGAGGTTTGCTCAAAAACGGCATAGTATGCAGCATGTCTAATAGGTTTTCGTGGAGGACAGTTGAGAAGTTTCTTGGTAAAGTGTTGCTCTTTTTGTGCACAGTCTGTCAGGAGGCAGGCTGTGGACTCTCGGCTAGCTGTGAGATACTGCACGCTGGCTGGGTGTGGGCGGTAGGGGAGAATGCATGCTGCTGTTTAGAGGTTGCCCTTTTATGCTGATAGTGCAGAGTTTCTGCAGGGTTCAGTCTTATGTCTGGTCCTGACACTAAGCTGCAATATACGTCTATATCAAGTGCACTGCAAACCTAAATACCCCATAGCTGCCTGTTAAAGCACATAGGAAATGCCACATTCTGAGCAGTCCACTTTCATCTCCTCCTCTATGACCATGCCACGTTTACTACTGACTGATGTTCCTTCTTGTTCGCTATATGTATTTTGGGATTTATTTAGAGCAATGTGAACCACAACACCGCCTCTTCTGTCACCAAAAGCAAGGTGTAAAAATAGAATGTTGGTCAAGTGTTTCAGAGAAAGCTGCAAGTCTTCCTTCCACATCTAGACACATTTTAATCAGCTTGGTCTTCTCAGTAAAAGCGCCAATCTTTGGGGTGGATGTGTGTGTGTGTGTGTGTGTCTTTACCCTTCTAATTATTTGATAGCTCTGTCATAGATGGCATGCTTCCACATCTTTGAAACCTTAGCTGGAAGGTGATCTGTCATAAAGCCAAACTTTAGACACACACAGACAGGTTATTCGTTTGTGTAAATTGACCATAATTGAGTGAGGAATTATAATTCAGGTGAATCCCTGAGGGTATGTTGATTTACAGCTTCATCTTGCTGATAATGTTCTAGTTGAAGCATGGTGTATAAAGGCCATGCTCTGACAGCAATCTACTGAAAACTTGTATTGCTGTGTATGGATTTTTATGGTGTAATATGAACTCTACTGAGCACTTTATGGCATGTATATGGGTGCTCAGGGCCTGGGTCTGCTTGTGCTAGGAGGTTTGGCTCTTGGGCCCCTGACTCTGCCGTTGGCAGTTAACAATGGGAAGTCTGTGGCAATCTCACATTCCAGAGAGCAAAGTGTCACATTCCAGCAAAGTGAGTTGGGGAGATCAATGAGGTGGCACAGAGAGGGTGAGGCAGTGGGCATGGAGTTCTGAGCCAAAACAACACCCACTCACCCAGCCCTTACCACAGCATGGATACTCTCAGCCTGAGGTCACATGACTATAAACTATTGTGTGATGAGACTAGCAATTTTAGGTTAGAGAATGTTTTTGGAACATTACAGTCATAAGCTCGTTACCTTATTTGGATAGTAAAGGCATCCTGCTAGAATAGGGAACCCGTTGTTTTAGGGCTTTAAGTCCAATCTTTAAGTATTCCCAGAGGGGCAAACCAAATAATCCTTTGGGGTGCTACATGGAATTTTTTCCAATGAGTGTAGTCCAAGACGTTTTCTGGATGATTTAAAAACATGCACTTTAAGAAAAAAATGTTTCTCAAAAATTATTTGAATGGTTAAAGGTTCTCTTAAACCTTTTCAGAAAGTAAAATCCTTTTAAACAGAACCGTAGTTACCACAGTGTGATAAAGCTACTCATACAATGTCATTGCAATACTGGAATGTTAACATTTACACACTGCAAACCTTTTATTATCTAAACCTTTCAGAACGTCACTTACAACCTTTCAGAACAAAGCAATGTTTTTTGTTTGTAATGGGATAGCCCAACCTTCTCAGACCCATTAACTACATTACTCAATATTCTGATGACATTCCTCATTGAGGAAACCTGAAGTTAGTTAGTTCATCAGGTGGTCATTATGCAAAAAACCACTATGATAAACAGTTAACGGTTTTGTTTTGTTTAAAATGCTGTGGGCTTTTTTTTAGGAGTGTGGATTTGGCATATTATTGGGGTGGGGTTCCAAGAATTAAATGAATCCCCACCCTAAATCCCACAACGCACGCAACCCACACTGGAAGACGATTATAAAAGCAAAATGAAACCCGAGGCAAATTCCCACACCTGAGAGGGTTAGAGTCATTATTACACAGACATGCCTTTAACTCTTGTAGCAAAACACCATATTCTCTGCATTGAGGGACAGGGACCGTTGATGCCACCCCATTGCCTTTTTTTTATTCCTGTCATTCTTGACTCCTTCTTCTCTACATCATTGAATCCTTTGTAAGCTGCCCTACTTGAAGATTGTGCCAATTTTCCCTCGAGTGCAGCTCTCTTTCCTATGTACGTTTTTCCTCCAGACCTAGCCAAGCTCCTCAGCCCTGCAGCGAGTACATTATCACATGTGGACTATTACACCATGGAAAACATTCTTGAAAGGTACTCATATGTGCCATTAAAGAAAGGAAAAGTGGAAGGACAGTAATGCTCTGTATCTATATTAAACTAGAGTTGGCGAAGTGTGTTTAAGTGGGAAGTGAATAGTTTTTGGTATGAGTCACTTTCCCTACCTCTACCCCTGTTGTAACGAGGGCTAAAGGCTATTAGTTGCTTTATTTTCCTAATCACACATCTCTGTGCTGCACAACTCTTGGAAAATATGCAATCAAGCTAGTTTCCATCCTGCACAGCCCAGACGTGCTACATTTGCTCCTCTCTTGACGCGCTTGCACTAGTTTGGACAAGATCTGGATTACACTGCAAATGAGTGACACCTTTTAGTTCAGGGAGGGCAACATTGTTAAGCACAGCTAGGGCTATTGATCAAACTCAGCTGGCTGCTTGGTGTTACATTCTTGCAAGGTTGCAGGAATGAATAAGTGGCCACTGACATTTACGGGGGACCTAGTGACAGCAAACCTTGATGACGTCTGAACTGATAGCTGATCTCTTTTTATTGCAGGGAGGGGCATACCGTGAGTCAAACCATCGGTCACCCAACGCGCTGTGGCCTGACTGCTTGTCCTTTAGCAATGTTTGCGGTGATTGCCATGCTTCACGTTGAGTAGGTCAGCGTTAAATATGGACTGACTGCACTATGCTCTTTACAAAAAGACACATAATGCTCATCAAGAGAAATATGTCAGTAATGCCTGACTGTTCTGCACAATTCTTGTAAAAGGAATACCAATGAGTCTTTAGAGGGACTTTATATGGGGTCTATATGCAGCTTTTGCACTCAGCTCCAGAATGCAGATCATGTTGTCAAAAGCATCTCAAATAGATCCCACACAGAATTCTAGGAGCTGGTAGAACATTGCATGTAGTGTGTAATGGGTCATCGGAGGTTGTGTAATGTTGCGTCAGTAAAGAAGGAAGTTGGGAGGGGAATTGAAGCTATCAAGCTTCAGTGAATGTTGCAATAACACTTAACGACAGACACTTGATGCATGTCATTGAGAGTCAAGAGTCATGATAAGAAGGGAACAAATTACAATCCAGCTGGATTACATTAGCACTGCATAGCACCACATTATAAAGATGGCTTGGGCAAGTTAACATCAGATCAGGTCAACAAGACTTTAAAAATAGACACATCACACTAATTATCTCCGAATCTCTGGACCTGTTGCTGCCTGAGTCAAATAACATGACTGGTAATGATATACCAACTGGACCAAACAGAGGTTGGCTAATGCTGAAAATGCATAGAGGTGAAAGGTCACTCTGTTAACAATGCAAATCACCCTTGCTGTAGTAGTCAAGGACTCTAATGTGGCTCATGAGTTCAGCAGTGACATTTGGTAACCACGCTCTTGCTAGAACTGAAACCGCTCTGACTGGTTGAAGCGTGAGAACGTGACGACAGCAATACTGCATGTTCACAGCTATTATGTGATACATGATTTTCTAGAATGAAATACCAGACTAGGTCTTGAAACCACTTGCTTTAATGCAAGTTTGTTGGTCAATACTATCAATACTATACAGACAGGACATGATGTGTCAACAGTCAGATGACACCATTTTCCATCCTTCTAATCCTACACAGGGCCAGGGGGGAGCCTGGAGCCTATCCCGGGGAACTCTGGGCACAAGGCACGGGACACTGGGTGTGGTGCCAAATCCATCGCAGGACACAATGGCACACATGCCCACAATTTCGAATTGCCAATCAGCATACAACGCATGTCTTTAAACTGGAGGAGGAAACTCGACTACTCTGAGGAAACCCACAATGCATGGGGAGAACATGCAAACTCTGCGCACAGAGGACAGAGACAGGATTTAAACTAGAGCTTGGTAAAAATATAGATTCTCTGATTTTAATCGATCTTCAATTTAACGAAATGATCTCGTTAATGTAAACATTTATTTCAGTAATATAGCTAAGTAGGAGGGTTTCAGTTACCAGCATTTATATTAAAATATGGATTCCATGTCTGCAAAACTATTATTTTAAATGAAATATTGATAACTAATCGATATTGAAATCGAAACCATATAAATAAGAATCGAATCGCCAAATTGGTCACAATACCCAGCCCTAATTTGAACCCCTAACCCCAGAGGTGCAAAGCAACCACTAAGCCACCATGCTCCCTACACCCTCAGCACCATTTTATCAGAAACTAACTTAAGAGCAAGTTTACATGTAGAATAATTGTTTCTTTGAGATCCTAGTGACAGAGTAATAGTGAAATCATCAACACTATTTAACCACTGTTTAGATATTACTCTAAACATCAGGTTAATACAAGCTTTTCTATCCTTTCTCCTCTTTATAAATCACCTTTATTGCCTTGTGCTTCAGCAACAGTAATTTGTTGTAGTGTAGGCGTTAACATTAAGGGCTTTTTCACACCTATGTGGCTAAGCGTGATGCCTGTTTCTGAACGCAGGTACAGTCCAGAAAACTGATCTCTAGTCCACCGGGGGATCACTTGAAGTGTACTTTTACGTGAACTTGTGTGCAGGGTTGCACTATGTGTGAAACAATTGAGTATCGCAATGCCGTTTCAAGTTTCGTAATGGTGAGGAAAAGACATCTACAGTGGAGAAGAAATCTCTAGTTATATGGAATGAAGAAGGCTTTTAAATGCAGGTGACTGTATATATTTCTGTATAAGCTTGCAATTTTGGTTGTATTTTTTTTTTTGTAATCATTCAATTAAATAACTATTAAGTCAAATAACAGAATCAAACCTATTGATTTATATTTTGCAAAAATTACACACTGGTGGTGCAGTGTTACTGCATCACAGTTCCAGGGTCTCTGGGTTTCTTCCCACCTCCCAAAAACATTCCAGTAGGTGTATTTAACTGCCCCTACCTGTGTGTGTGTGAGAGTGGGTGGGTGGGTGCATGTGTGTGTATCTCTCCCTGTGATGGACTCGCAACCTATACAGGGTGTATTCCCTCATTGCACCCAGTGGTCCTGAGAAAGCTCCAGATCCACCACAGCTGTGGCCAAGATAAAGTGGTTACTGAAGCTGAATGAATGAATTAATACACATGGTACACAAATGATGCATAAAATTGCAGAATTAATTCCAGAATCCATCATGAATACAGACTCGAGTTTTTGAGTCAAGTGTCAAAACGGCTTTTAAAAAAGGAAGCACAAGACAACAACTACTCTCAGTATACAGTAATACAAAAGCAACAAGAACATGTATTTAAACTGCCAGTCTGACTGTATTACCACCTGTATTGACTTTGTTAAAGGTTTACAATAGCCTGTATGTGCAGATAATAGGTCAGAGGTTATCGAACAGTGCTGCTGGCTGTAGGCCAGAATAGCTCGTACATCAAATCCTCTCGCTATGTGGACATGAAAATAATTTATAACTCCACTCCTGCAGGTTGCTTACTCATGAAGCAGCTATCATGGTCCAGTGCATTTCGCTATTTTAAGTGTCTGAGTGGACTGTCCATAACAGTGATCAAATTAGTGCATGCTGAGAAGAGGGCATCGGTGAAATGTCAGGGTGGCGCAGGACCTCTTGCTCACAGCCGCTCTGTGTAGCTCACATTCTGATTAAATTAGCCGAACGTAGGACGGTGGTAATACAAGGTGACCCAGGATTCGCAAGGAAGTGTGTGTGTGTGTGTGTGTGTGGGTAAACGTGTGTGGGCAGGTGAGTGGGTGGTGGATAATGAGTGCATCTCGAGAGCATATACTGCAGACTAACCAGTATTTCTAAACTGAAAAAGAGCCTTGTATTAGGATTTCCTGTAAGGCAGCAGGGTTGTAATGACATAAGTTATTTTTATTGTCTATTGTCCCAAAAGTCTGGGAAACATTTGGTGAAACCGGCAAATATCAGTAATGAGTGTTTTAGCAATTTAAAAGTCTTTTGTGTTTGTGAAGTCAGCTGGTACAATGACAAAGCATTACACTTTCAGCCACAGCAAGGACAAAAATATATTGATTTATAACTTGGACTCACAATTACTCTGCATTTTAAATCTGGTTCTAATTTAAATTCAGCATTGCATTGGTCTGTATTTAATCCTCAACATTACCTTTTTCTTGTCTGATATGCATTCAACTCTGGTTCCAGAAAGAAAATATCTGTATAAAGGCTACATTCCAACACCATTCATCAGCTTTGTGTATTAACCTCCTCTTCAGGAGCTTGTAAAACCACAATCCTAGGCTTGATGCAGATGTTCCCTTATAAGATTGTATATGAAAAAAGACAAAAAAAAAACAGTGGTGGGTTGACAGATATGTGGGCTGTCAATTTTTTTTTTGATAGATAGGAATGCTGTTCCCCCGCATGTGATCATACGCCCATGCATGGCCTACACGTTTGAAAGAAATGCCAAGTTCACAGGTTTGAAATGTACCACTTGCATATGTTTATCATTTGAATATATTGTCACATCTATTCGACAAGGTTAAAATGGAGTTTTAAAAGTGCATTATAAAATAACAGTACATTATTCAGACTGAAGAGTGTGTTCAAAATGAATACAAATACAGATCTGAATAGGAGGTGCACTATTCTGTGTGGAGCCTATCTGACCACACAACCCCCCGCCCCCCTCCACAGGGCATCTGGTGGAGACATCAACGTGCATCAGGACTTTGAAAGTAATGTTTATGTACACATTGTACATGTGTGTACAGGTGTGTTGTTTAAGAGGTGCAAAACAGCCTGTATAGTTTCCAATACACCAAATCAGACACCCAAATGTACCTAAAAGATTATTAAGGAGCCTATCCTTAAGAACACATGGGTGTAAGGTGGGAACACATCCTGGATGGGACGCCAGTCTGTTGCAGGACACTATGCAGACACTTCCACACTTACGGGCAATTTAGTTTAGCCAATCCACAAAATGGCATGTTTTAGGGAGATGGGAGGAAACCAGAGAACCCAGAAAAAATCCACAAACACACAAGGAGAACATGTAAATCTCTACACAAACACTAACCAGAGCTCAGGATCGGACCAGGGACCATGGAGCTGTTGAACCAAATATATTGTTTAACCAACTTTATAAACCAGTTTTATTTTAAGCATTCTCATTTTCAATTTAAGCGAATTCAAATTATTTTGGGTTGTCCACTAATCCACTAATCGTGGGGTTGGCGGTTCGAATCCCAGCCAGGGTGATCCCATGCCGAAGTGTCCTTGGGCAAGACACTGAACCCTAAGTTGCCCCCAATGGCAAGCTAGCACCTTGTATGGACGCTCTGCTACCATTGGTGTGTGTGTGTGCTCTCATTTGGCGCTTGTAAATGTAAATGTAAAATGATATCTCTGTAAAGCTGCTTTGAGACAATGTCCATTGTAAAAAGCGCTATACAAATTGATTAATTATTATTATTAATTATTATTATTATTATTTCGAACAAAATAAATAGTCAGAAAACCTTGCCTCACCTTAACCATTATTAACTCTTCACAAGTTCTGAGTCAAGACGATTCTATGAATTTACACACGTGCAACTACATAACACAGACATTATAATATTTTACATAGGACCGATATACCAGTTCCACCTAGTATTATTGCCCTGTTTGCATAGGGCAAGATGTGCTAGTGTTGATTTGTAGCTCCAGCTAGAAGTTTATTTGCTGTGTAAGTTGTTTTTTTTGAACGGTTACATTGCATGCTATGATGAATTTTATTTATATAAACAAGCAACGAAACAAAAAAACTAAACAAAAGACATTATTAATAAGGAAACTTTATACATTGTTCAGATACAAATTTTCAATCAAAAACATGACCACAAAAACACAATTAGGATATTTTTTGCCAAAATATCATATAATAACATGTTTCGCACCAGCACCACACACATTGAAAGTCTCAGTGTCTCCCAAATAACAAATATGCAGCAGTGGCCAGTGATGGTCCATTTCAACTCATAAAGGAAACAATGTAGCCGCTAATGCTACAGTCACTAATGCTATAGTTACCTCCTGTGTATATGTATGTGTAAACAGTATCTCACAAAAGTGAGTACACCCCTCACATTTTTGTAAATATTTGATGATATCTTTTCATGTGTCAACACTGAAGAAATGACACTTTGCTACAATGTAAAGTAGTGAGTGTATAAGTGTAAATTTTCTGTCCCCTCAAAATAACTCAACACACATCTAAACCGCTGGCAACAAAAGTAAGTACACCCCCAAGTGAAAATGTCCATATTGGGCCCAATTAGCAATTTTCCCTCCCCGGTGTCATGTGATTGTTAGTGTTACAAGGTCTCAGGTGTGAATAGGGAGCAGGTGTGTTAAATTTGGTGTCATCGTTCTCACACTCCCACTGGAAGTTCAACATGGCACCTCATGGCAAAGAACTCTGTGAGGATCTGAAAAAAAGAAATGTTGCTCTACATAAAGATGGCCTAGGCTATAAGTAGATTGCCAAGACCCTGATACTGAGCTGCAGCACGGTGGCCAAGACCATACAGCGGTTTAACAGGACAGGTTCCACTCAGAACAGGAATCGCCATGGTCGACCAAAGAAGTTGAGTGCACGTGATCAGCGTCATATCCAGAGGTTGTCTTTGGGAAATAGACGTATGAGTGCTGCCAGCATTGCTGCAGAGGTTGAAGGGGTGGGGGGTCAGCCTGTCAGTGCTCAGACCATACACCGCACACTGCACCAAATTGGTCTGCATGGGTGGGATTAAGCCTGTCATCCAAGAAAGAAGCCTCTTCTAAAGATAATGTACAAGAAAGCCTGCAAACAGTTTTCTGAATACAAGCAGACTAAGGACATGGATTACTGGAACCATGTCCTGTGGTCTGATGAGACCAAGATAAACTTATTTGGTTCAGATGGTGTCAAGCATGTGTGGCGGCAATCAGGTGAGGAGTGTAAAGACAAGTATCTCTCATTTGTAAGTCGCTTTGGATAAAAGCGTCTGCTAAGTGAATTAATGCAAATAAATGTAAATGTAAGTGTGTCTTGCCTACAGCCAAGCATGGTGATGGGAGTGTCATGATCTGGGGCTGCATGAGTGCTGCTGGCACTGGGGAGCTACAGTTCATTGAGGGAACCATGAATGCCAACATGTACTGTGACATATTGAAGCTGAGCATGATCAGTATGCAGTATTCCAGCATGATAACGACCCCAAACACACCTCTAAGACAACCACTGCCTTGCTAAAGAATCTGAGGGTAAAAGTGATGGACTGGCCAAGCATGTCGCCAGACCTAAACCCTATTGAGCATCTGTGGGGCATCCTCAAATGGAAGGTGGAGGAGCACAAGGTCTCTAACAACCACCAGCACTGTGATGTCATCATGGAGGTGTGGAAGAGGACTCCAGTGGAAACCAGTGAAGCTCTGGTGAACTCCATGCCCAAGAGGATTAAGGCAGTGCTGGAAAATAATGGTGGCCACACAAAATATTGACGCTTTGTGCCCAATTTGGACATTTTCATTTAGAGGTGTACTCACTTTTGTTGTCAGTGGTTTAGACATTAATGGCTGTGTGTTGAGTTATTTTGAGGGGACAGCAAATTTACACTGTTACACAAGCTGTACACTCACTACTTTACATTGTAGAAAAGCATCATTTCTTCAGTGTTGTCGCATGAAAAGATATAATCAAATATTTACAAAAATGTGAGGGGTGTACTCACTTTTGTGAGATACTGTGTGTCTGTCTTATGCTCACCTAATTACATATGAGAGGCACCTGAAAATAGGCTATAAGATGCCTGATAATCTGGCTGATAAAAAAACAAGTTATTTATAGTCTTATATAGCCTGAAGTGGAGCCTATTTTAATTAATGATAAGGAATAATTATACTTTTCTTTGACTCTAAAAAAAATAATACAGAAATCTCGAATAACGACGTGTTGAATATAACGGAAGTAACAGAAAACTTTTGGATTTCTCTTAAAATGCCGATGACGCCTCAAACGTGGTGTGACGTTCCTTATTTTGTCATGTTTGGGAATTCGTGTCCGTTGGCAAGGACATTACTGAAGTTCTACTAAAATTCATCTTTAAATGATTATTTGGTGTATATTTATAAGATGTATAATGCGCACACACAATAATACACAAAGATGAGCCGCTGTTTTGTCCTTGTGTTCTCGCGTATCCAGGCAATACGTTTTGCCTCACTGGTTGCTTGGATTGTTTTTTTTTTTTCTTTTTTCATAATATGTCGTCATTACCGGTGACGCCTTCCCATACGTTGACATTGCAGCAATTGCATGTTCCTCTCCACTCACTGTAGTAGCTGCGTTGTTTACCCCACCCATATTCCGGAAAACTCCGCCCCATGCGTTTAAACCATTCGCCTGGCAGAGGCGTGGTTTATCGGTATACGGGTGGGATTAAGAAAAATGGGTGGGTTGTGTAGTAATCGGTCTTCCCTCAACGCAGGACCTTATAAATAGACTAAGCAAAGCAGTCACGTAGGAAGAGGACCGGAATACCGGCGTCTACTGGTACTACTTTCAGAAGACTATAACTGCTCATAAACAGCTCATAGGTGTTGAATTATAAGATCACGCAGGTTTTTGTATATATAAATGTAGGTTATATTAATAGGCTATAAGATCGTGGATTAGTATATAGTACAACATAGATCCTACTCAATACATGCCGAAACCGGGGGACCTTCAGGACTCGCGGAGCTTTGAGGTTTTCGCCACTATAATCGGTAAGTTTAAATGTCAGTCTCACAGCTGGACGCGCATCTGGACTCGAGTGTTATATTTACGCGGCTGAAACCGATGTGGTGGTGAAAACCCCGAATGAAAGAGTCTATCGGGATGATTTTGTTTGGAAGAGAAAAGGGATGGGATCCTAATAAAATGTTCTGGTGATGTTAGTGCCATGAAGATCGTAGATTAGGATAATCTAGGCTTGAATTTTCCTGAACTGGTACCAAACTGTACTTTTCCCAGTCGTTGGGATGGTATCAGCAAGGATACATCAAGGGTTCGGGACCTTTATTGTGTATCTCTAAGAAAATCCATGTGGATTACATTCAAGATAAATCAATGTTCCATAATAATAATAATAATAATAATAATAATAATAATAATAATAATAATAATGACGATGACGATTAACCCACACCAACACTTTTATAATTACAATTTAACTGTACTCTTCCTTGTCGCTGGAGTGTCTTTGGGTCCTTTGTACCTTTTAGGAAGAAAATGTGAGTATGGCACCTTTAAGGAGCACTGATGTAGCTTAAAGATAGTCATGCGCCTTCTAAGGTAATAGATGACCTAGTCAATAATGGTTCAAAAGCCATGATGAACCTACAGCACAGTTTGGTACCTTAATCTCTGAGTCTGTTATGTTCTTCTGTCGCCAATCTACATAGCGACATCTGTGGCATAAACACTCTCATTTAAATATGACGAAGCATAGTAAAGCTGTGTGTAGTTTCCTGTTCATACTGTTCATCCGAGCTCAGTGGATAGATGGAGTAACCACTGACAACAGTGTGTGTGTGTGAGAGAGAGAGAGAGAGAGAGAGAGAGAGAGAGAAAGAAAGAACATGGCTAAAGCCCAAATGACTTTATACAGAGTATCAAATACTGCATTATACTGCATTTGTAGTGCACTGTATGTTCAATAGAAAGGCATTTGGGATTGAAAGCTGAATTATTTATGCCTGTGCTCACCACTGGTAGGCGATCGAGTATCTATTTTAGTTTTGTAGAAGCTCAGACACTACGGGAATACTCCAGCAGAGCAGTCTGCACCTATATCGATGTAGTCATTTGACAGATGGGGGACGTCTGTAGTAGCAGAACATCTCTAAACCGTCGAATTAATAATAGGGTTGGAGTGTTTGGATATGTCGCGTATTGTCTCGAAAATAATATCAAAGAAATAAAACACCATTCTCTCTCATTTCCTGGCTCCACGTGAAAGTAATGTCGCATTTTTTAGAGGTTAGACTTGATCAGTGACGTCATTCGTGGTTTGCCTATAAATGAATGAACCCTAGATATGATGATTATTGACGTCAGTCATTTGTGTCCCCTTTTAATCTCTAACATTGAGTCCTTTAGAAAAGGGCAAATCTCCTTAAAATAAATAATTGTTGCGATATTTGTGGCAGATTTATTGGACACGAACAACGCTGTCTCTTGTTACTGGTTTATTGTATATTGTATCTACAGAAGGGCGATATTAGCATGCTAACGGAAACTACTCAGTTAACCTGTTACAACTAATTAGCAGTAGGGTGGGCTGCGTGTATTTTGGCACGATATCCACCTAAACGGTTATGAATAGCACCGAAATGAGGTTGTGCTGGGTTTCTTTTTGTTTTCGCAGCAGTTTAACTGTTATGAATGGCTTTAGAATCGCGGAGTGGGCGGAAACTCGAGCGTTGCTAAGGCGATTAAGCCTCGCCCACTTAGCCAGGATTCTTCCTCAATGAGGAAAAAAAAAAGTCGATGGGCAGTGGAATGGGTGGGGTGTGCTCGACACGTGGGTGTTAAAGTCTCATCGTGATTGGTTGAGCTCTATGACGTCTTTCGTTGGGACCGCCTGTGATAGGTAGGTGTAATCGTAGCACGGCGGTACAGCGCAGAGCAGCACAGCGCAGTAACGCAACGCAGCGCGACGCTCCGTTAGACGCGAGGAGCGAGCTGCAGGAGGACAGACTCATTTTACGCTCGTCTGCAGAAAACGAAAACTACCCGTACTGTTTATCCAAGACAACACAGCAGCGGAGTAAACAAGTGCGCGTTGTGTTTGAAGGGATTTGTTTGTTGTGCATGGGTATCCTAACCGTTTAAATCCCCTCCCGTGTGCCCTCTTTAAAGCTCCGGATAGCCTCGCGCGGACCTCACGTAGGAATGAACCGTTTTTTTCCGTCTGCGTCCTAACGCTTTTCTGGGAATATATTGCCACTTGGCTCGTATCGGGACTAAACAAAAACAAGGAAAGACAGCGTTTTCCTGTGGAAAAGCTCAACGAAACCGACTGACCGCATTCTGTTCTGCACGCGTCGCAGGCTCTCGAATGGACCCGCAGCCGAGCGCGCCCCCGATGAACCTGCACATCCACTCCACTACGGGCACGCGCTTCGAGCTCTGCCTCCCCTCCGAGGAGACCGTGGAAGGGCTCAAAAGGAGGCTGTCTCAGAGGCTCAAGGTGCCCAAAGAGAGACTTGCGCTTCTGCACAAAGAGACGTGAGTATCGCTGCTTCTGTCTAATAATAATAATAATAGCCATGTTTAATCTAGTTTGTGCAAGAGGTCAATAGGTCAGCTGCGATTTTTGCATGCAGCTGCACCAGAGTCTTGTAGCTTGTTGGTCGTTATTATGTCTGTCTTCGCGTTATTATTGTGTTTTTGTAGTTTGTGCATTACCTTTTTCTAGAAGTTGTGACTTTCATGGAAAATGTGTGTTTGCATTCTCTCAGAATAGTACTGGAGCATATAATGTGACCTTTCTTGCATTAATAGACGTTATAGAATGGTTGCCTCATCTCCTTAACAGGCGTGTGCATGTCATTTTTTAAAGTGCAAGCAAGACAATACAGGCGTCCTACAGCTGCTCATAATGTGGTAGAATATTCGTCCGTAATGTAAAAAAAAAAAAAAGGGCGGGAGGGTGATGTTAATTTGGCGAGCTTCTGGGATTGCCTGACAATAACACGAAGATGGTAGAATTGGGAGGGGAAAGAAAGAGAGCCTCTTTGTCACTTGCAAATGACTCCTAACAGTTGCATTGTTTTCACCTTGAATTGGGCCAATTTAACAGTCTCCATGGGCAATCACCATCAAATTACATCATTATTTAAAACCAAGGCCCAGTTTATTGGCTTCGACATGGCTTAGGTGCCTCTGGGCAAAGTCCTGTGTCCCTTTTGCTCAGTAAGAGGTAACATTTAGCCATAGAACACGTATGCATGAGTGCATTAGCCGTGTGGGGTGCCCTTCTGCATTGCGTTATAATGGATGCTGTATTAGATCAATTGGGCGCACGGTGGCTTAGTGGTTAGCACGTTCGCCTCACACCTCCAGGGTCCGGGGTTCGAGTCCCGTGTGTTCCCCAGGGCCATGTGTGTGTGGAGTTTGCATGGGTTTCCTCCGGGTACTCCGGTTTCCTCCCCCAGTCCAAATGGTAGGCTGATTGTGTCTAAAGTGTCCGTAGTGTGTGAATGGGTGTGTGAGTGTCTGTACCCAGCCGTGTGACTGGTACACGCCGGTCCCTGGATAAATGGGGAGGGGTGGGGAAGGCAATGGATAACTACCCCACTACTTCTGCCGACATGCTATGTGGTTCGCGTTGATGACATACGTGGGCCATCAAGTGACCGACGGTCGGTCTCGACTTATCGGTGATAGATAGATTAGATCAATTAGGCTTTGTGGTTAAAGTATCACCCATAACCAAGCAGTACTTTCAAACCTGGTCATGCGTCAATATATAACTTTGCAAAGACGGTGTTCTTTTACTTTTGTAGTGACAAACTACCTGGCAGGGACATGAATGACTAACTTGTTGATAAGCTTACAGTCATAGTTTGATAGTGTTATCTGTCTGTCTCACATTACATCAGATGTGTCATTGTCCTGTAATAGCATAAACTAAATAAAATAAATTAATAAAAGCGATGCGGGGTCATTTTATTTTCATGTTGTTCAATTGCCAATAAAATGAGCAAGCTAATGTGAGTATATGTACTTTCCAGGCGCCTGAGTTCAGGGAAGCTTCATGACTTGGGCATTACAGACGGGAGCAAGTTAACTCTTGTACCGACAGTCGAAGCGGGTCTAATGGTAAACGAGTTAAATTGGCGTTTTCACACCAATTTAATTTTGCGCAATTGAGTGCACTTGCAGTGAATGACTCCCACTTGTGTTTCTTTTAAGTCTCAAGCATCAAGACCTGAGCAGTCAGTCATGCAGGCTTTGGAGAGTCTGACTGAAACCCAGGTAAGCATTACACATGTGTCTTATATGCGGTTGTTGATTTATGTATGTGCAATCCTAAATGGGTGTGCTTGGGGTATTTTGAACCTTCGTGACTGGCATGAGTCACAAAGCTAGGCCTGAAGCACAGGATGCAAAGGACATTATCATAAGCAGTTAACTTTGCGACCTCCACATGCTTAGTAGTCATATTTTAAGAAACACCTTTTTAGTTTCCTGGCAACATGGCAGAGCTAAGGCAAGCCCAGGCAGGCTCTATGTAGCACCCACTTGAGAAAGACCTGGCCCTCTTTAACAGCCACATGCTTAGTCATGTAAGAAATTAGCATTTGTAGGCATTATTCTTTTAATGTTTCTACATACAATATTTTTCATTCATGCAGTTTAGGGCTATATCGTATAGACAGCCTGTACGTCATAGTATTGAACAAATGACTGCCAGCTTGGTATCACATGCAGTGTTGTTGGTAAATACAGTCTGTCTCCACCAGGTTCTTAATATTTTCTCTGGAGATCCTGGCTTTAACAGAAAGGGAGAGCTGATGGGGATGATGGAACAGCAAGTTGATCTGTGAAAGGGGGAATGAAGTGGTGTGTGTTGGGGTTTGACTACAGGGTGCACCATTCTTCTCAAGCTGCATGCCTTCTCGCAGCAACTGCGTTTATTTCCTAAAGAGAAGCATGGCCATGAAAGCAGCTGTGCTCCAACCCATAGTTTCTTCAATAAAGGGGCACAAGCCTTGTGGTTATATATATTTTAATGGTAAAGTTGCACAGAGGCTTTTATTTTTTATAGAGGTCTGGCATTACTGTAAAATATAGTGGTTGCATTCACTTTTTATGACTGCATGACTATAAGCAGCTGGTGCAAATAGCATTTGGAAGAAAATACATGCTCTGCCTAGGACACATTTGGGTACCTAATTTCAGTCCTGAGTTGCATTCAATTTCACGATGCAGCCTTGGGTCAAACCCACCCACCCAATTATGTTGTTGATTTGTGTGTATGTGAAATCAGATCAGGTTGTGTGCTTGGAAATGTACTCCGAGATACAGTAGGCAAGGGTGCCTTACAGCAGCTTCAGGATTCCAGTGCCTTCAGCCACAGATCATTAAGACAGCTTCTTGAGCATGATCTATATTTGCATTCCATGTAATCAGATGGAATATGCTTCATGGAAAAGGAAGACTGCCAGTTATTGGAATAGTACTTATCCCTTGTTACTCTAGCCCTGTAATTTGAGGCTGTGTTGGTTTTTCATGTCCCATTGACATCTTGAGGTTTTCTCCCTGCTCACCATCGTTAAATAGAAGGAAAAGGAAATCTGAGACTGAAACATGTAGCACATAATTTTCATTAATTCAAACCAGCACTTTTCATTTTTCCCTGTGCACGTTTTCCACTTAATATAACTATAGTCAATCTACGGGTACCAAAAGATAAAAACGGTTTTCTCAAGAGATCTGAAAGCAAGCACATAAATGTTTTAATGTGGTTGACTTTAGGTATCACTGACATTCTGCTGGAATAATGACCAGTGTCTAGGGATGTGGCGGTGAGGAAATTTTCCCACCGGTTAATCGACAACACCGGTAATACTGGTATCATTGGGGTGGGGATGCAGCCCTAAGAATTTCACTTTCGCTTTCAAACTAGCAGCAATCCATAGCAAAAATTGCTTGAATGGTGGGATTATTATTATTATTCTTCTTAATTAAAAACACAGCAGCAACAAAACGGTACAATTACAAACTCACTTGTCTTAAACATAGAACTTTTGATACCAAATCTTCCGCTATCATCTGGTCAGTCAGCTCGCCTCACTCTCGCAATGTGATAAATGAAATCTTACGCCGCGGTGTACTAGTGATGTAATCGGTGTCTTATTCCCTCAAGCTGGTCCCCTAATTGTGAGTCTCTTTACTAGCCTGCCCTTGAATGTGGCAATGTCTTTCGCGTTTTACGCATAACAGTGCCATTTGTTCCTCTAATATCAGCACATCCTATCCGTCTCGGTATTAATTTCCGAGAAGTTTTTTCATCATAACCAGCAGCATTGGCAACACCCACTGTCCATCTTCAGAGTAGTTCCAGAACAAGCCAGCGTGTTTCCCATTGTGTCTGAAGTCAGACAGATCTAACAATATATGGAGAGTCACTCTGTCACCATTCCTGTCATTCCCACCCACAGCCCTCTCCCCGGGGCTGAGACGTGGGAAGGGTCAGAAGAGACCGATAAGCATGTACTGAGAAATAGCTTTTCCAAACCTGTCACTTGTGACCTAGTGAAGTTCATATGAAATTACCAGGAAGGACAGTCGTGACTCACAACACTGCATGTTGGCTGGAGATAAAAAATAGGGAGGTGGACACAAAGGCTGCAACACAGTCCTTCTGGGCTGTATGGTGATTAAAATTACACAAACTTCATCAGAAATGTCAACATTTACATTGTGTAGTTTATATAGGATGACACCATGCTTTAATTCAAAGAATTTGGCTGACTTCATCTCCCTTTTCTTTGTAATGATGCAATTCCTTGAATTGAAACATACATTTTATTCTGGCTGCATAATGAAAATTAGCTTGTCATCTAGATGGGAAAATTTGTGCTATGAAATACAGCGCTGCCTCACTATTATGGATCTGTCAAATTAAAGTCTCTTATAGCAGTGTCTCTCACCCATCTTTAGCCAATTTCATCTGACTCAGAAGGTGTTGAGACTTCACAGTGCATATTTCTGATCAGAAGGCAGAACACGGGGGAGGGAAAGGGAGGACGCAGCAGGAGCACAGCAAAGTCTGAGTGGATTGCTCCTTTGTAGCCCTTGAAAAACCTTAAAGCGATTTCATTGTTTGCTTTAGATGAGATATAGAAACGATGGAAGATGACAGAAGCTTTAGCAGGCAGCCCATCAGGCATGCCACTCTGGATTTTGTAATCACTTAGCTGATCAAATCCAGCTGTCACCCCCTGGTCCATCGCAATTGCAAATCATAACACCACCAACAACCCTTCCCCCAACCCCCAAGTGAGACCTTGATCAGGTCAGCATCCCCTCAGTCAGACCTTTTTGAACGTGGGTTTTTTCCCCAGGTTTTTGAGAATGCAAGTTATCGATCGCTTTACAGGGCCTTTTTATGTCATTCTGACCCACTGGGTTTGTTTATGTATGAATAGAAGTCTGTAGCAAGCAAGACCTGCCCATCTGTGCATAGAGTTTTTGTTCTTTCTGCACTGACCTAGTCCTATGACAGGATGCAACAACTTTGTGATGTAACCTGTTTCACCATATATGGACATCCCTGTACTGTGGAAAATGAAACCTTTTGTTTTATATTTATCCTCTAGTGTTTGGGGTGTGCGCTGTATGAGAAATGAGCCTGATACAGAACACTGCCAACTTCAGTCCTAGGCTGGATATCACTGAATATTTAATCTCAACTCTGCTGCCACCCAGCCCCCACTCTCTCAACCCAGTGTCTCTCCCCCATCCAGGACACTTGCATCTTTCTTTTTCTGTTTTTTGCTCCCCCTTCAGTGCATAGCAACGGTGGCCCACCGCAGTGCAAAATGCCACTGAAACTAAACAAAGCAGACAAGTGATGACTGATTTAAATAAAAAAAGATAAACCTCTTAACCCATGTTCCATGCAAGTAGTTGATTATTGGATGTTCTTCATTGCGACCAGGTTACAGTCCAACCTTGCACTAACCAGGCCTTCTGAAAAAAAAAACAAGAGATGGGGAGGGCAGAAGAAGCAAGATTGGTGCTCAATTTGAAGGTCAAGCGACTTCAGACATTTGAGTATGCCATCATAGCCTGATCAGAAATCTGATCACAAGCTCAAAAGTTAATGGCCTTTAAAACACAGAGGCATGTTTGAACAGAAACATCTAGTCACGTTTGAAAACCGTTTTCAGGTGTTCTAAACTGCAGGCCAGTACACATTACACCCACGAAAACAAAGCTGCTTTTCTAGCCTTTCTAACTGAAAAGACATGTGTCTAGCCATGGGTCGTGGGTGTTCATCGATTGTTTTTTTTTGTTTTTTTTAATAAAATGGGGAATGACTGGGGTCTGGTAGCTGACTAAGATAATTTTTGAGATGGTTAATGAACACACTCTATAATGGGCTACTAATATCTTTTACTTCCCTTTTCCATCCCTTGGTGCTTGCCCTTCATGTGGAAAACATCTGTGGTCAGTTTTAATATCAGGGTACAAGATAACAGTGAAAAAAAAATCGTTGCAAAATTATGTTGTTGTAAGAGAAAGATTTGTTGTTGTAAAATGTAAACACGTGGTAGGTGAGGTATTGACAGGCTGCTTGAGTCCAGCTAAATCTCTTCCATCTGCAGCTTGTCCTCGTTCCCGTTGACCACTTTTTTCTGGTTGCTCAATGTTCGTGCACCCTCTTATTATGTGGGAAGCGTAGATGGATGGTGTATGAGTCAGTGATGCTCTTTGGCTCAGTGGGGACAGATCTGTAAGGGTAATGTGGGGTCTGGCAGTCTAACTTGCAGATTAACAGTCCCAAGACATGTAGCGCCTAGTGGGTTTCACACCACAGCCTCCGTGATGTCGCCACACGGTTGAAGTGCAGGCCCTGTGCCTCTCACCACATAATAGGTTACTCATACAGCTTTTGCAGGGACTTCTTTCAAGCGCCTGAGCTGTGTAGGTTTATGCAAATTACCATCAGTGTTTGCCTGACAGCTGTCAATCAGTGCACAGGTCCTCCCTGCCCACTACCTGGGTGACTCATTAGTGACCTCTGCATGGAGTTTCCCCACAGTTCTCAAACTTCAAAGCTATGCATATCAATGTGCAAAATATTATTCATTTCAAGTAATAAAGTAATTGTGCAGATATAATCAGATACTGCAAATCCACAATTGAAAAGGCTCATTGAGCTGTCAGGTGTGTATTGTTGCTGGAAAAAAGTAGTACCACAAAATAGGCGAGGGAGGAACCCGATGGTGGGAAGACCCCAGTGAAAATGAAGGTTTACAGCAGGTCTACAAACTCTTTTTATACAGCAAAGTTGTAGTTCCTTTACACCAACTGCAAACTGGGTTCTTTTTTGTTGATGTGAAATTATAATAATAAACATGTACATTACTTTTAATAGCAAGGTTTTAGGGTTTACTCGAAATGATTAATCTGAATCCAGTTAAGTAGGAAAAAGGAAGTGTTGGGGGGGGGGGGGGCTTGTACTTATCCAATACATAGCAACTATTACAGAGACATTTCAAGGGCTAAGATGAGAGGAAGTTAGGAGTATGCTTAAGGAGCCACGTCCAGACAAGCCCAGTGTATTTTACTTCCTGACCTGTAGCAGTCAAAGCCCCCAGGCTTGGCTCTGTTTTCCTTTCTGGGCACTCCTAAAATGGGCAAGGTTTCCACTTCCACTTTGAGCCCTCAAACAATTGTCCATTATGTGGTTGCTAGGCAAGTGGGTCTGCATCCTGTTCCTGTGATGGGTTTTTAAGGCCCAAGGCCAGACAGAATTTGGTCCTTTGTGGGTATACTGAATGGTCAGTTCAGCAATGAGGGAGTATTTGTGTGTGTCAGTGTGCATGCACTTTAACATAATTGCACTTTATTGCCTAAAACAATGTGCACAATTTTGCATTCATTGAGACTTTTTGCCAGAATCACTTGACCCGAGTGTCTGTGCATGGGGACCTTCCTAAAGCCTCCCTTTTCTCTAATTCCCCCCCCGTTTCCTGCTTATAGGTCAGCGACTTCCTGTCTGGCCGCTCTCCTCTGACCCTGGCCCTGCGCGTGGGTGATCACATGATGTTTGTCCAGCTGCAGTTGGCAGCACAGCACTCTGGCAACCAGCAGTCACAGCACCGGCATCTCGTCACACGTAGTAGCTCTGATGGTACAACAGGACATTCAGCAGGCGCTGCAGCAATCACTGGCACCCAGAACCGGGTTTCTCACAACCAACACCAACACACAAACCCACACCATCCACAAACAACGCTTCCACCCAGCCCAGTGAGCCCTACACCTTTTCCCTCTCCTCCTTCTGGCCACTCTATGCCCCCTATGTATCCCACCTCAACGTCAAGGCACTGCAGTACCCCTACCCGCTCCTCACATCTCCCCGAAGGGATCTTCCGTTCTCAGCAGCCGCTGTCGGCTTGTCAAAGCTCCGCCAGCAGCTCTAGCCCTGCTGGCCCCTGTCCAGAGGTAAGAGTCAATCCATCCAAATCCAAAAATGAATCATTAACTTAACAGCCCAGCCTTTTACCATTTATCCATATACTCTGTAGGCAAATTGCACCACAAAGACAACAGGCAACTGCAGTGCACCGTCACGTTCTCGTAAACCAGGTGCTATCATTGAAAGCTTTGTCAACCATGCTCCTGGAGTCTTCTCTGGGACTTTTTCAGGTATTCATTCACAACAGTTACCGCAGTGTAAATTGGTGTATCTTTCTACTAATCTATTTTTTCATTTAGGAATTTAACCATTTACTTTCCTGCTGCCCTTGTAGGCACTTTGCATCCAAACTGTCAGGACAGTAGCGGGCGGCCGCGGCGTGATATCAGCACCATTTTGCAGATCTTGAATGACCTCCTGAGTGCCACACGCCACTACCAAGGCATGCCTGCTTCTCTCACACAACTCCGCTATCAGACACAGTGTGGTGGTGCGACATCTCCGGCACCCTCGCCACCACCTTCACCCCCAGCCACCGCTGAGCTTGCCAGCCTCTCCTCTAAAGCTACCTCTGTGCCGTCTGTGAGCCAGGCACCTCTCCACCCACTGGTGCAGTGCCAGAGCCAGGTTCGAATGTGCAAACCTCCTGGTGAGTAATACCACCTTAACATAGTATATGTTCCTTCTTAAAACAAAGAAAAGCAGGATAACACTTGGAATCTGCTGAAGAGAATTGGAGTGTGGCACTGTTTCAGTGTAATGAAACGGTGTGATACTGAAAGATAGTGTTGGTGGTACTGTAGACAATAAAGAAGTAAGGGAGTAGAGTGAGGTGAAAAGACTGTGCTGTCTAGGGATTCCACTGCCTTTCTCAGCAGGCTTGTTCTGTCAGGCATCAGTGGTTGCATTCTGGCAGTAGCAGCACGTCTGGCTTTGTCTGTGTGCTGATGGTGTCAGCTTTCCTCTAGGAGAGAATGATTGGGGAAGGGTGGGTGCAGGAGATAGTTAGCTAAGATAGGTTTCACAGGCGTGTTGCAGGTAGAAAGAACAAGCCGAGCTTTTGGATGAAGAAATAGTCTGTAAATGCTGGCCCGTTTTATTAACACTGAAGAATGAATACTGTTATCTGAGAAATATTGTGATTTTTCCAAAAAAATATTCTTTAGAGGGGGTTTTGAGTATTCCTTTCCTCTAAGATAATGCATAGCTCATCTGTGTGTGCTCTGTGCACTCACCCCCTGCTTCCATCATCAGCCTTTCTTTGTTCCACTCCCACATTTCCAGTCAATGGGCCTTCCTACTGTTTCCACTCTGGCAGGCCAGCACTTGGGCTCCATCTGTAAAAACCATCCAGGCGCTGCGCGCCAGGCCTCTTCAATGACGCCTTGTTTTTCTTTTGGCCTTTAAATAGAGAGATTTATACAAGACACATGAGCTCTGAGAGAATGATCATTGTATTCAGAGGTCTGCAGAAGGGGGGAAATGTACCAAGAGCCCATTCATAAAAATCGTTTATATCCGGGCAGCAAATGCATACCAACTAATTGGCACTTCCTCTATGGTTCAGGACAGGGATGCCCATTTGTCTTTGTTCACTTCTGTTATCCTTGTCTGATTTGGAGAGGTGAAGAAAGCACGTGAACTTTTTTAGCACCTCTTGACCAACATGCTTTACAACCTTTAGGGGCTACAGACATGTGCTTCTACTAAGTTTATAGAATAGCCTGGGGGAGACACCTCAGATTGTTCCATGTCTTCTGGGTAAATCCTGTGCCTGGAAATGTCACATAATTGTGCTGTCTTCATGAGGTTTCCACTTCTTTAGTCTGTGTATCAATAAAGATCCCTTGAGCCTAGATTCGATCTTTGACTGCGTGAAGGGGTCATCAATGGGGGTTAAACTAGATACTGAACCCCGGGAGGGGGAAGGTTACCCATGGAGAGGGCTTTTTGGTTGGAAGCAGAATGGGCTCCCTGAGCTCAGTGGGGTCTCTGTTCTCCCAGCCCGGCATAGGCCTGCCGTTCTATTTCGCCAGTGTGTCTAAATAGCTCAAAAGAACAGTCAAGTGACACATTTAATGGAGGAAGGACAAGAAAGTAGAAACAAAACAACTTAAGAAATAAACTTAATAAAGAGTGTAGTGAAAGCTAGAAGATTAACATAAGAATTTAGCCCTTATATTCCTTGGCTGCTAAGTATAACAGAGGGATTAAAAGGGGATCAGAATGGGTCTGAAACTGGGTAGAGTGTGCAGGGTGCTGAGGGAGGAATGCTTTCTTCTCCCCTCCCTATCTGTCAGCTCAGGTTAGTTTAGTTTGGGTTCGAGAAGGCTGGGTGGAGTTGCACTTCAGAGAAAGAGTGAGAGAGTGCAAAAGAGAGGGAAACTAGGGCGGGGACCACTCAAATTCCTCAAGTCACTCCTTTAATCCACCCAAAAGCAAATGCTGCCGGCTCCTGTGTACATTCCACAGCACGTGAAATGTCACAATCTCTGCTCTCTTTGTCCTCTGCCTTCCCCTTGTTTAAACAGAGCTGTGGCTTCTCTCTCCCAGAGACCTGCTTACCACTTTTGCAGATCTTTCTCTGCTCTATTGAGTGCCCCAGGCTTCTTTCTCGGTCACTATGGAGCTCTGACCTACACACCACTCAATAATTCATTCCCTGGTGTAGCTCTGCCAATGGTGAGTGTATAAGAAGTCCTCCAGGCTGCCTGTTTGCTGCTGTGAGGCTGTAACTGAGCTCGACTGTTGGGCATGGTTGTATAGAACCACTGTCTAATGCCCTTTATTGCTCCCCATATGCAAATAACAGTTATTTTAGATGCTGGCTCCCTGTGGGGTTGTTGATGGCATCACATCCAAGAGGGGACTAAGATGGAGGGGCTCCCTGCTCCCTTGGTTAAAGCTCCAGATGGCCGATCATAATGGCTGCCCTCTGCAGTATAGCCAGTCTGAGCTTGTGTTCACCCTGAGGCAGAGCTGGCTAGTCTCCCAGCGTTCTAGGAACATGCTGCTGCTGGAACATGGAACAGCAAAACCCAGTGATTTCATAGCACAGCTGGGTACAGCCGTTAATAGGATGTGTGGATGAGCCTAGTCTATAGGATTTTTTTTTTTTTTGGCAAATAACAAAGCTTCAATTCCCATTTTTTGTTCCTGAATGCCGTAGAGAGATCAAGTATGAATCCTAGTGATTTCGTAGCCATCCACAGAAAATAATTGGGCCTGTTCTCTAGTTGCAATTCCTCTGTTCCCTGGTGATCACACTAGCCAATCTGTCAGTTCATGTAAGGGCAGTTAACACTTTCCCTTAGTGCATTCAACTGTTTTTTTTTTTTTTTTTGTTTTGTTTTTTTTATGTTGTGTATGCAGCAGTTGCTGTCATACAAGAGTGAATAACTAGCTAGTGGGGATTGACAGTTACTACACTGGATTAAATGAGAGGTAGGTATTGCATAAAAAATATATTGGATTATCATGATCTGCCATCAGATCATCTTGGAATTGGTGAAAATCTTGGTAAGTTACACAAGCTGCTGATAAATTTCCACTTGATGAATACTGTAGCATAGTAGATAACGGGTCTTTTTTCCCCTGAGAATACAAAAAACGATGACCACTGATCATTAAGCTGATTTCTGGGGCGAGTGCAGTGGAGCTGCTCAACCTTAGTAGTATGGAGTACTTGACTAGGCAAGGCTCACCACTGGCTGCCACTCAAGTTCTCTCTCTGTGTGTGTGTGTGTGTGTGTGTGTACACGCACGCCCTTCTCCACCCTCCCCCTGCCTTGTCTTTCCATTTTCATTCTGTTCTCCTCCCTTACATCTGCATGAGGGCCTGGGCTAAATCCTCCTCCCTCGATACAGCGATCAATACATTCTCATGCATCAACCTCTTTTCCTGGATACACAAAGCAACCCAGAGTCTGTTCTTGTGTTTGTTTTTTTTTTTTTTGTTTTTTAAATACTGTTCTGCTTTTATTGAAAAGCGATGCTGCCACACTGTTTAGAAATTCTACGGCTTTTTGATGTAATATTTTCCAGACCCTTGAACACATTCTCATTTAGCTTTTTTTGCCTTTTTTTTTTTTTGCCCCTCGGATGCCCCTCTTGCGGCACTGTTCTGGGGGAGGAGTGTGGGTGGAAGTGGGGGTTTGGGAACGGCGAGGAAGGCCAGGTGTATATGTCGTGTTTCGGCTGAACAGCTGCACAGCATGAAGTCTGTGCTGTTTTGTCCTCTTGTCCTCCCCCGCTTCTGCAGGATTTGGGCCACAAACCATTGGGTGCCATGAGCGCACTGCATGTGATTGAGGACACTGCAGCATGCATCTCGCATGGAAACAACACAGTTATGGGCTTAGAGGAGGGCAGAGCATGGGGAGGGTGAGCACGGAGGAGATGGAATTCTGTTTACTCAGCCCCATTTCTACCTCATCAGTACTGTTCTGTTCATTCACTATTACTAAAGGCAAAAAAAAATTCTCCATTCCATTTCTGCCCCCAAGTGCACGTGTACATGCAGAATGCCGGGGTCTTCGTAAAGGACAGAGCCTTAAAAGCAGAAACCACTGAAGGAAAGAGGGCATTTTCACTGCACTCTTCTGCCTTTGTTCTCAGTGTATCCCTGCTTTTACTCCCAGCCCCCACCCCTGACGCCTGGCCTTTCTCCCTGAGGCTCTCGCTTCATCTCTCCCTCTTTGCACTCATGTCAGGAAGCACTGCAGGATGGCTCCCAGCCACAGCCTAATAATAACCCCCACTGCCATAAACAGAGACTAGAGTCCCCCATCAGGCCACTGCTTTCGGCATGCAAGCATGCTGAGGGCATGTTAGCAAGAGAACAACATGCAGGTTAAGTCCAGCTTCTTTTTACATTTCCCTAAGCGAGCAGCCACATGCTTTTTCTAGGTTCAGGAGGGCATCCATGGCTCCATTGGCCATATGTGGAGAAATGATGTTGATTCTCACAAAGGAGAAACAAAACAAAACTAAAAACAGCTTTGCCTGGTCTCTCTATATCCTTTGAGCCCATTGTATATGCAGTGCATTACGTGTGACGTGCCATGCTGTGCTCTGGGCTCCTAATGAGCGTCTGCATTTTTGTTTTGTTTTTTAACCGGAGCAAACCAGCTTACATGCAGATTTTATGTGAGCTTTTTCCATCTCTGATAGCCTGTGCTAATCATAAAGAACTATGAAGGTGAGGGTGGCTGCCCTACATTTGTGTATTTAGCAGCATTGGGACTGCTCGAGAGGACATGCGAAGGAGAGTCAGTTCAACTTCTAACTCTGGGGAAGTACTAGCTGATGTATCACATGTATACAAAGCATTCAGACAGACTGAACAAGCTGCTGTGCTCATGATCTGTACATACATGCTCATTTTGGTCAGAAAGCAACCTGATATGAAAAATGCTATCGTTGTTTATCTCAGGCAAGTCAGTTTTAGTAATGTCCCCCACCATAAGAAGGAAAGGCTAATAAAGTACACAAAGAAACATCTCCTTTCATTTTTACATTGGCAGGGGAAGCAGATGGAATTGAGTGACTCAAAGCGTCCCCATTCCATAGAGGTATAATGCCTGAATGTGGGCCTCTCGATAGTCCCGCTGTTTTCTTAAAGTAGATGGGGGTGTCTCTTTACTCGGGGGGGAGCTAGGCGAGTGATCACTCGTTCAATGAGCTTAGGCTAGGGAAAGGAAGGGGGCACTGGTCTACTTCGCTTACAATTTCCATTCGCTTGCATTTTCTATTGAAAGCCAATAGCCGTGTCCTCGCCTGGAGATGGATTGCTGCACTAGAGCTAAGGTTTAATCAATAGGTCTTTTTAATTTGCCATCGATCCATGTTAAAAGCTGCTGCTGCTGCTGGTGTCTGTATGTGTGGAGCAATGAAAGATGGTTTGTGCTTTGGGTTATTGACATTCTAGCCTGTTATTTCATTATTTAATTCTGGAAGAGATCCTAATGGAGCTAGCTAATAGATTGTGGTTGCTTTTTCCTTTCCCTCCTTCTGAATACATTTATAAATGAAATTAAAGCTGAGCGGTATAGTGTGGTCTGATGCTTGTAGAAGTGAAAACTCCAGGGTTTTCTTGACCAATCATCACATCAAAAGGGAAAAATGCATTTAGAACGGCTCCAGTGATTGGAACTGATAAGCAATAGAATATATTTGCATGTGAAAGAAACACTGGTGGAACTTGAGTTTTTTCAGCAAGTGTTATTTTCCCGGGTGACTTTGACTATAGCTGTAGCTCAGTTTTGTCCTTGGAAATCTCAAGATCACATTCTTCTGGATGTTGAGCAATAAGGGTGTCAGAAAGGACATAACGCTATGCACTTAAACACTTTGTGCTGATATCAGATACTGCAAGCAAATGCAGGTGTGTGTGCCTACTTGGAGACAGTCATAGACAGTTTATTGTTGGTTTTTTCAGAACATTAGTTTAGTCATTCAAGGTTGAGTCTGTTCATTTTGATCTATTGCTGTACACACTTGAGTTTCACTCCATACCAGTATTTTAATAGAAACTGCAATGTATTGCTATGTGCAGCAGGGACCTGGCTCTAATTTCTTCTGTTCCCTCTGTAGGTGACCGACTGAGGCAGACAGAGAACCGTGCAACACGCTGTAAGGTGGAGCGGCTGCAGCTGCTTATGCAGCAGAAGCGGCTAAGGCGGAAGGCTCGGAGGGACTCCCGTGCTCCCTACCAGTGGCTCCCCAATCGCAAGGCTGGACGCAGCAACAGCAACAGCAGCATGTCCAGCGAAGGCTCGCTCGACCTGGACTTCGACGACTCTGTATGGAAACCTGACGTCAAGGCCGACATGAAGTCCGAGTTTATCATGGCCTGAATCAACGTATTAACTGAGGAGCGGCAACAGAATTAGCTTTTATGTACAGGAATAATGTGAGACTATAAGGCTGGTGTTGACTGGAGAAAAACCCCAAAAGCATCATACGCTTCCCTTCAAACAGACTTGTTTCACAAAGGAAGTTAAACTGACCTTTACCATGTATCCCTGTCAGTCTATGATTATGAAAATGGACTGAGAAAACTGTCGTGAGAAGTACAAGCAAGAAAGGAGCATAGAAGACTTCAATGGTTTAGGGTATTTTCTTTTTTTTCCCCTTCCTTTCTCAAGGAGAACACAGCGGTGGAAATCCATCCAGGGCAAATGCAGCTACAACGAATCCAGAAAACCCACGTTATTCTCTCTTTTTTTTTTTTTTTTTTTTTTTTTTTTTTTTTTTTTTTTTTTTTTTTTTTTTTTTTCTTCCTTCATTTCTTCTCACAGGGGCATTCGTAATTTACGAGTCATGAAGCAGATCTTGAATGGGGATGATTTTGTTTTTTGTTTATGCTTTTATTACTATTAATCAATTTACTATTTTAAAAACAAATAATGTAGCATTACCCACATAGCATTCAGGTTTCTAATCTCATGGATGAGGAGGATTTATTTGCACATATCTTTGATTTCCACACACAACGTCAATACAAGAAATGGTACAGTGCATGTTGAGCCTCACAAAGCTTTTGGAATGCAGCTTGGTGTAGTGACTGGTTTAAAAAGGGAACCACGAAAGCAAAAGACAAATTGTAAAAACGGTCAGATTTCATATTTAATTGAGTTATCTTGGTATCTGACGTGGCTAGTTATCTAAACACCCAGAATTTATTTTACATTGCTTAATGCATTTACCACAAAAGTGTCCAGCAAAATCTCTTATTCTCTCTGCACTCATGAGAAAATTGCTGATTAACATATCCTCAAAGCATTTGAGCCCATCCCTCCACTTTGATAAGTCTCCTGTCTTGTCTATGTGATGGTAGTCTCTTGAGAAAACCTTTTGCAAATTGCTCTTAAGTGATAGCCTACTTAAATTACCCTTGTTTAAGCCCTTCATTCTGTCTTGTTAGAGGGAGAAAGAGGAGAACAATAGGCCTACAGCCGCCATCTTCCCCTGCTCGATAGTGCCTCACGGGTAGATGCACTAACATCCAATTAGGCCTTCCACAGACCTTTCACAGGTCTGCTGCTACATGGGACTTTACTTTGCATGCAAATGTGTCAATTAGGCTCATTTTTTGTAAAAAAAAAAACAAACAAAAAAAACAACCCAAAATAAATAATAAATATTATATATGTATGAACACAGGTGATTAAAAGGAAAAAAATGCATGAATGAATTTGTAATTAAGAAGAAAAAGAAGAAGAAAATGAGAGGGTTTTGCAAATTAGAAATGATGTTGCATATCAAAACCCCAGGGCAGGACTCTTTTTGTTGTTTCACCGTGTTCATGGATCATTCCTGGACTGCGATGAGCTTGGAGCAAATGAACGTTTTTAGCAACCCAGCAAAAATGAGCCCCTAAATAGCCACCAAACCCTAGGAGCCACAATGATGTTGGATCAGCGTCTACCCTTACTGACTCAACTATAGTCAAGAATAAAAAAACAAAAGTGAAAAGATCACTGTTGCACTCACTGAGTTTGCAATGAGATTACCTGCCTGAATGGATCCTAGTCCTTTTTTTTTCTTTTTCCTTTTTTTTTTTCAAGTGGCCTTAACTATCATTGACATACACTTAGGGACTGGGGGACTAGATGGGGATTTTGTTTTGTTGTTGTCGCTGTCTGTTTTGTCTGTGTAAGTATGTGTGTTTGTCAGAACATAATTTCCTCCAATTTTTTGGGCAACTCTCGTTTCTTGATGGTGGAGGCTCTAATATGTCAAGGCTTCTGTGCCTTAAATATTGCCCTTTGGTAAAGGAGGGGGAAAAGCAGGTCCTTCAGCAATGGTATCATGAGCTCTAGTAGAATTATTGGTATTATTTTTTATTCGCAAATATTCAGCACTACCTGGAAGTAATGGCAATGGCTTCACATTTCACTAGTGTGCTCCATACTTTGTTGATTTTACAAGTCCTTTAAGCCCTAATCTGTCCTACCACCAAGAAGCTAAAAAGCAACAAATTTACAAATTAAATGTAAAGAAAAAAAATACTCAACGACAATAATAATGGTATTACTAATAAGGAAGGTTCAGCTGTAGTGCTGCAGCAACAAAGTGCCCTGACTCCTAATGGATGTGTCCTTTAAGGACAAGTCACTACATGCACTTCCTTCCTCCTCACACTTCAAAGGACAAATGTCCCATCCAAAAGCATTTTAATTTCCTTATCTTTATGAAATATACTCTGTGTGTGCCTCACCTATATGTGAAATGAAAAAAAAAACCAACAAAAAAATTTTGAGATGAACTCGAGACTGGGCTGTTGAAGGGGTCTGGATCGGGGAGGGGGGGATTTCTAATCCAGTTTGTTGAAGTTCACATCATTTGAGTTGCCTGTTCTTTCTTGTAGCCAACAATTAAAGATAACAAGAGTCAAAAATACAATGTTCTAGCTATAGACCGGTGTAGCACATGTGTGACTGTATTAATTTATAAAAACCAAAATGGTAACTGTGAATTATGTATTTCTTTGTGCATTTTTTTTAAAGTGGGAGAAGGCGAAACAGGGCATGTGCCCTGATTTTGTTTTTGTGGAATATAATGGAAATAATCAAGTTAAAAAAAAAAAAAACAAAACAAAGTATCTAAATATATTTTTTTCTTAAGCAATACATTTCAGTGTGACTTGTGATAGGACATTTTCTTTTTTTAGGTAATAAATTTAAAGAAAACATTTTTATGGTTCGTGTCATTAATCGTCATGACTACACATAATGTTTGGACACATTTACTTTTGATCACGAGTGACTTACAGAAGTGCTTTGTAGTGTCCATCAAAAACACCCATATCCGAGTCAGCAAAAAAGGCTGAAAGAGAAGAGTTAGTGCAGTGAGTTAATATAGCAACAAAAACAGTCCATGTTGAAGTATTATTTTATTTAATACTCATTTAAGTCTTCGGTGAAGAGGTAGCTCTTTAGTCTTTAGTAGAGGAAAGACTCCTGGTCATCATACTCCATGTAGGCAATGAATGTTTTTAGGATCAAGATGCGCAGAGAGTGGATGCTTGATTTAAAAGCTGCAGGACGCCATATAGAAGAGATGTATAGGAGCTTGGAGTTGCTTTATGCTCAAAGTCAGGAGGGTCAACATATCTAAAAAAAAAAATTAAAAAAGAAAGAGGTAATTAGGGTTTGAGTTTTGAAATGTCTTGTGGAAGGCTTCTTCACCATTCATTCAGCACTATCATGTTAAATCATGCCATCACAGATAACTCCCAACATTGCTCTGTCCTACATTTGTATGATATTATCAAGGTTTTTACTGACACTTTGTTGACCTAATTGCTATAATACCCTCACCATTCACGGTATAAAAAACACCATATTAATTATCAGTAGGACCCTGCTTTGCTCTCAGAACAGCCTCGATTCTTTGTGACGTAGATTCCACAAGGTGTTAGAAACATTCTTTTGAGACGATTGCACCACATAATTGCTGTCTTTTTTCAGATACAT
>JAFFST010000010.1:102552-114301 GCA_022414735.1 Noturus placidus | reverse complement strand
TCCCCATCCAACCTGATGGAGCTTGAGAGGTCCTGCAAAGAAGAATGGAAGAAAATGCCCAAAAATAGGTGTGCCAAGCTTGTAGCATCATACTGAAAAACACTTGAGGCTGTGATTGGTGCCAAAGGTGCTTCAACAAAGTATTGAGCATAGGCTGTGAATACTTATGTACATGTGCTATTTTTTATTTTTATTTTTAATAAATTTGATCTCAAACAAACTTCTTTCCAGATGTCATTATGGGGTATTGTTTGTAGAATTTTGAGGAAAATAATTAATTTAATCCATTTTGGAATAAGGCTGTATCATAACAAAATGTGGAAAAAGTGAAGCGCTGTGAATACTTTCTGGATGCACTGCATGTACTGTAGATTAGCTGGCAGCTCAGCTAATAATTGTTGATTCTGAAATTTGTGGAATTTTAGAACATGGAAGAAGGATGAAGGATACAATGTCGATAACATCGTCTAGGAGGTTTTTCTGCCATGTTCATCTCCAATCCATGTAGTATTCTAAAACAAGTCTAGCGCTGCTGTGTATGAACAGCTGAGTGGAATTGCATACTGATGTGAAACCCGGCAGCTCAGAACAAACTCTTTCACAAAGCACTGGTCACAACAGCAAAGTCCAATAATTTTATTCAAATTGCATTAAAAGATTAAAATTGTTAAAGCACTACAAAAATAACTGCAGAAAGAGCTTCTTTGGGAGTGGGTGAAGTGGGATTAAAAAAGGTCAGGAGCAGACCTCTTTACTTCACTTTATGCAAAGTGATATCAAAGTATTAATGCTCAAAGCAACAAAAAAGATAGAAAGAAAGAAACTTTTCTAAGTGTAGGCAGTTGGCTGCAGAATTGGCTTCATCTAGTAGGAAATATTTTAAGACTAACAAAGTACTTCGCCTTCTTACCTTTCTTTAACCACCTGTTTTTCCACTATGCCAAGTAGTCGACATCCCCACAGCAGCAACTAGTGAATATACACTCGATGAAGTATTTTCTTTTTGAACATTTCCTCCAATTTACACTAGTAAAAAAAATTTAATTGCTAATCAAAGTGTTTTGAACTACATAGTAAGCAAAAATGTTAAGGAAAATCAAAACTAAACAAACAGGACCAGATAACAAAAAGGGTTACATGTAGGACCCTTATTGTTTTTTTCCTTTAGGAAGCTAAGAACCCTAATAACTAAGAAACCAATAAGAAGCTAATATTTATCCACAGAACCACATTTTTAAAGTAGCTTTACAAAATAGCTTTTCATAATTATTTCTTCCATGTTAGGTTAAATCCTAACATGAAACCTAATAGCAGAATACCATTATTAGTGCAGTATAATGCTGTTGTAGCCCAGGCTTAACAATGAGAAACACTGTTTAGCTGTCTAACCAAGTCACAAAAGGGTTAACTTTGATTTTCATGTTATCCTTGATGGATTTGTAAGCGAGCCAATGAGTGAGCCCTATGAGCTAGCTAATCAGCTGTCAGCTAGGCTTTGTCACAGTTACACCTATAAGTTAGTGTCTTTGCACGTTCTTTTTGGCGTGGCACCGAGCAGAGAAGGCTGCGTTATCCATGTGAGAGTAAAATAGAGCTGTGCCTGAACCCACTTTGCCACGGAGCTAAAGGCAGTGAATTCCGCAAAAATGGTGAGTTGGCTACCTGGCACTAAATGGCACACTTATATAGCGCTTTTATCCAAAGCACTTTACACTGTGTCTCATTCACCCATACACACCAATGGTAGCAGAGCTGCCATGCAAGGTGCTAGCTTGCCATCAGGGGCAACTTAGGGTTCAGTGTCTTGCCCAAGGATACTTCGGCATGTGGCATCATCCAGGCCAGGATTCGAACCGCCAACCCTACGATTAGTGGACAACCCGCAATACCGACTGAGCCACAGCTGCCACTAGGTCTCTGAGTTTGCTAGCATCTATGCTAACAGGCCTGATACCTATTTGTATTTAACCTAGCCTGCTGAATTACTATGAGTTCGCTAGCATTTATGCTAAATTGCCTCTAATGGGTAAGCAATGCAAAGGTGCTAATTGTGGAAAATAATTAGCCACAATAGGCTAGCGTACTACTGTTGTTGAAAACAACTAGTGATTTTTTGTGGGTTATAAAAAGAAATGTTACTTTTCCCCCACTGTTGCTAAATGGTTAGCTTGTTAAATAATGATGTTAAAAGTTGTGGATTTAATTGTGTTACTGGAGGTTAAAGAGGTAAAATTTTTAGTGCATTCTTTCCACTGTTACCAGTGCAGAGAGGAATAAAATAAGCACGTTAACACTTTAATGCCTCTAACTTAAAGTAATACAAAGTTGATAAATATTTACATGTAATTCATGCAGTTTTGTTCTTCATACTGCTAATGTTAGTAAGGTTTCATACAACTTGAATTAGAAATGTGTGTTTTTATGAAGGATGTTAATTGTGATGTAAATGTACTTTGGATACTAGAGAGAGATTCATATAGTTTTGATACCTGAAAAGAAACTAAGAGCTGTTGTACAATGAAGAGAGATTTTGACATTTGCATTATAGGTGAAAATGAAATATTATCTCATTTTATTTTATAGTAGCCTGTAACAGTCCATTTATTCACTGAATGGTAATTGAGAGAATGATCTGGCCTTATTTATAGGTCAGGTTTTGGTAAAGAGTTGGAGACATCATGCAGAGATCCTTTCCACGGAGTAATACAGATCCCAACGTTCCAGACGTTTTCTCCGAGATCCATAGATTCCCAGTCCTGGTGGCTGGATGGCGAGCCAACCATGTTTGTGACTTTGAACTTAGACGGATTTCCAGGGTCATCTTCATCTTCGTGGTAGTAGGACAAAGACTAACAGATTAAAATGGGCCCCAACGTTAGTAACTGTACTCTTGTCAACAAAGGCAAGTGAAGTTGAGGACGAACTGAGCTCAAGGGAATTTAAAAAGGGGATTTATTTTCATGTGCACTTTATTATTTTAGTTTGTTATTTTTCATAATTGTTTTTTGTATATGTATTACCAGCCCTGTTTATTTAATACAATTTATGCAATCTGTCATTCTGGTGTGATATTCTTTTTTTTTTTTTTTATTGACCTTCAATGCTCAGGCTCTTAACAATTTAGCATTTTCTGATTCTGGTCCAAATTCATATTACTGAATAACCTCTGAGACTACTTTAAACTGCTACACATATGTACATTCTTACTATCTCATACGAAGGGTTACACTGTGCATCATCAGACTGAGGTAGTTGTAGTGATGTAGGTGATGCGGGTGTTGTGCAAACAAGTCCAAGCTCAAGTCCTGTGTGTTTTCCTGGTTGAGGGCTTGAATGGCCTGTGGAAAGAAGGCCTTCCTCATTCTCTATGTGTTGGCCTTCACAGAGCCGAAGCGCTTCCCTGACAGCAACAGAGAGAAGAGTCCATTGTTTCGGATGGTTGAGATCCTTCACTATGTTCTTGGCCCTGGTCCAGCACTGCTTGTTGCAGATAGACTGCAGGTCAAGGAGCTCAGTGCGGATGGTACGCTCAGCTGATCACACCAGCCTCTGGAGAGCCGTGTATCCTGCTTGGTGCTGCTCCCAAACCAGGCTGTGATGCTTCCCGTCAGGATGTTCTCCATTCTACAAGTCTAAAAGTTCCTTAACACCTTAGAGGGCAGTTTAGTCTTTTAAGCATCTACGATAGTAAAGACACTGACGGACACATCTTATTGATGTTTTTCATGAATAGAGCTTAGGATTTACAGTTGTTTTTAAGACAAAATAAATAGCAAAATTGATGCCTATGTGATTTTTAAATTCTTTTAAATTAAATAGCTCCATCAAGAATTAGGTTTTATTACAACTCTTGCTCTGTGCTTTGACAGCTGCAAAAAAAACAGCTGTAAAAACCGCCAACCATTGAGTAGAGAATCCTCTACTCACTTGATTATTTCATTTACATTATTTCAGTGGAATTATATACAGACCAAATCCATGGTGCCCGATAATGAACTACTGAAGCCTAGCAGAAGATGCTCCTTTCTGTGGAGTCTTTATTAGATCCCTGCTGATGGATACCCTTATTTACCTATGTATGTGCACCCCCCCCACACACACACACACATTCTTTTTTTTAACCATCACCACACACTGGGAGGGTGTAGGGAAGAGGTAAGGGGTAATAATTCTTTGTTTTTTTGTAATCACAGTCATACAGTGATTGCATGACAGAGTGTTGTACAAAAATAGCAATAAAACAATTAACAACAAAAATATTAAAACATGTAAAACATAAAAAAACAGCATGCTTATCAAAAGTAGAAACCTGTTCAAGACTGTTAGAAAAAACCCATCTTGGGCGGTTCTACATGAATTTTCTGGTGGCTCTTTGCACAGAATAAAATAATTATTGTTAAAAGGGGATGCCCCCTTGAGCTGAACATAAATGCTATGATTATTTGAAATGAGCTTAAAGTGTTTGGTAGATGTGTGTTGGTGGACAGGAAACTGTGCGAGAAGATCAATCTACTAATATCAATGCCTGTGATTTCCTCTGATTTGCTGTTTTAACAAAGCCGTTATGAGCAATCACAGAGTAGAAACTGACGGTAAAATATTTATCATTGTATACTTATGCAGTGCTTTGCATATGAGGGGAATTACATAAGTGAGAATTTTCTAAATATTCTATCTGAACATTTGCCCCCAAACATTCTTTTCAGAAGTAAGTCACAGAATTCCAGAATTTTCAAATGGAAAAGGTAAGCAGTGTGCTGTTATAGAAAAAATAATTAACAACACAGTTCCTGTTACACGCTGAAATGTATTATTTTCCAGTGTGGTGTTCACTTTATACCACAGCAATTTGCCAAAGATGACATTATTATTATTATTATTATTATTATTATTATTATTATTATTATTATTAAAGAACAATACATCATACTTTTTATTCATTTATAGTTAATAAGACGAAAAAAATAACTGTCATTTTGCAGAGAAACTGCAAGAAACCTGCAGAGAAAGCGCCAAGCTCTCTGTCCAGAAGACATCGTTATGTCAGAAAGCTTACAGTTACAGCTTCTGAGTGTAAGAAAGTGCTGACACTGGAGACTCCTTACAGAAATGCTATGTATCTCATCACAGAAAACTTCACCAGTTATGGCGGTGTGTAGAGAGCTGCAGTGAGCCCGAATGAGGAACACACATATAGAAAAGTGAATGAACACAGGAAACCTCACATGGGCAGGAAGTGGCCACTGCTGCTATGGTAACCCACTGAAAGCATGAGCCCTGACGGAGCCGCTGCGAATCGTCCTCTTTTGACGTCATTTCGCGCACAGGATGAACAAGACAGTGCAGCTGCTGAGGACATAAAATAAACACAGAGAGGGATGAACTTTAGAAAGCGTTTGCACAGAAATGTCACACTACTTTCTCAGAAACCCTTTTTTTCTGCCATGACAAAGTTCTCCTATTATGAAGAGTAATATTTATGCATATTTACATGATTCTTTTATTTTCTGGAACAATAGAGCAGACAGAGATTTTAGCTGCACATAACACTGTTTCAACACCATGAGCTCAGAACAATAAACAATATTGTTTTCACATTTTCACGTCACACACATTGAGGTCTGGAGTCTTTTATGCTCCAGTAGCAGGTTTTGTAATGACACAGAATGCTGCGGCGCATGAGACCTGCTCTTCAGAGAGCGGATAAAGTGCTATGAGATGCGATGGTTTCCATTTATGGCTCTCAGAAGTAGTGTTTAGTCTCACGCCTTGCCGTGTTTTCGGACTGGCTGTGAGATAGCACAGAAGAGAAGAGAAATCCACATTAATATGGTGTGAGGAGGGGCAATGCATTCACACTCACAGGTCTGTCCCAGGAACCTCTTGTGTTTATTTTGCATGCTTACACTGACCAAAAACATCTGCCTGCACTTGATGTTGGTCAACTGAATGGGAAGCACTGGGTTTGGTCTCGTCTGACGTTGGTGACACTCAGCACTGAGCAAAACACATGCTTGAAATCAGACTGGGCGTCTGATGTCTGTAAAACTGTTGACATACATTGAGCTTTTCAAGTTATTATCCATGTGGGTCAATGCATAAAAATCTGCTGGCATGAAATGATATCTGTATTCCATTAATCTGAGCTGAGCTTGTGAAATAACCTGTCAGCAGATGACAAACTGCCAAGCAGCAGAAGAGAACGTCTCGTTTTTCCTTTTTCGCGTACCCTACCCAGAAAAGTGTAACTATATTGTCATGCTCAAGTAACAAATCAGATGGTGAATGGATTAAAACGGTTATCCGCTCTCAATGTCCTTTAACATCTTGAAAATGTGAAAAGGTCGTGGCATGCACGTAAAAGGGCACCCTAGAATATCTTGGCCTGTATACGCATCTGCTCTCTGACATGAATGTATGAGGATCTCCTATCAAGTGCATGCACAGGCACACTTGCTTTCTCCTACAGAGAGAGCATTTCCTTATAAGCTTTTAACTTCTGATGCCTCCATTTTAAAATCCTCAAAGAAAGTTGATCTCGGCTAAATTTATTTCAGACATAGTTTTTTTTTTGTTGTGTTGTTGCTAACAACATGCATTACTTATGTGACCTACTTTTAAAAGCTTTAGGACATGAATGCACAAACAGCAAAGCCTTAACATGAAGTAAACAGCTCTCGGTGTGATCCGATTGTGCATGGTGGGATCAGTCATGAACCCTGGAGAGCTGTCCTCACTCCAATCTGGAAACTCCTGGTGAGCTTGGAGCTAAAATCAATAGGGATTTGGTGGCAGGGATTTTGGGGGCAGGTGCAGGCTATGCAAACAGGACGTGTGATGCCGAGATCCGTTCATGACTTTATCCATTGACTGCTGAAGCTTTATGAATTTTTTTATGATTCAACAATTCGAACATAGACATAAATGATTTAAAGAATCATCTGACAGGCTTTCTGTAAAATCAAACCACCCCATCAAGGTCATGCTTGCAGTAAAGGCAGAGGTTTGTTTTTGAAGTCATTTCTGGTAAACATCACATCGACAGCTTCACAGGAACATCAGCCCTGTCATTTCAGCCAAGAAGCTGATCAAGCATTTGAGGCCAGTTCAGTTTCATATTTACACACATACACACGCAGTGACATACAGATATTCATGTGGATGTTGCCACACATGTACACACATAACTGGAGACACTCAACGGCGTTCTAACACCTTGATACAGCTTCTGCAACAAATATTGAGCCATGTTTTCAAACATTGCGAAATAAACCTGATGTGAATGAAAATAGGTCAAATATACCATTTTTATGTGCTCTGAATTTGTATACTCTGTATCTCAGCCTGTTTGGATTTTAATCTCGTTTCCTCTTAGACTGGAATAATATAAAGATGCAGGGGCTTAGTGGTTAGCATGTTCGCCTCACACCTCCAGGGTCCAGGGCTTGAGTCCCGCCAGGGCCATGTGTGTGCGGAGTTTGCATGTTCTCTCCATGCATCGGGGGTTTCCTCCAGGTACTCCGGAGGAAAATGTGTATGAAAGTGTGTATGTGATTGTGCCCTGCGATGGCCGATGTGCCCGATGCCTCCTGGGATAGGCTCCAGGTTCCCCGTGACCCTGATAAAGGAGTAAGCGGTAGAGGATGGATGGATGGATGTTGTATGCATGATATGAGAAATGTGTGAAGATAGCATGGATAATTATGCAGACTTTTCACTTTGGGTCAAATGTTAGCTCCATTCTTCAAATATAATGTGTTTTGATTTGTTATGTACCTCAGATAGACTCGAATGTTTATACTGTATAGAACTCATTTAGCATTATCCCACAACAGCAGAAAAAAAGAAAATATTAAATAGGCAATGAATATTATAATTTCATCGAGACTGGGCAATGCAATGATATGATATTGGAATAAGGTACAAAATTGCAATGCTTGTTTTAAAAGATATTTTGCATAATGGATCTCAGTAATATTATAATCACAACCAGCATAAAATACCTTGCATTAATTAGTATATGACTGAAAAATAATAGTTCTTTTGGTACCAGTTGTTTCATTTTCATCAATTAAATATTTTGTTTTATAGCACAACCTGGTTGAATTGTCAAATCTGATTGTTTTTTATTAAAAGGTGTTTAGTAGTTTTCTATAACAGCAAATCTGACAGTAGTTCTAGCTCTAATTCAAATCACAGGTTTATATTAATGCACTGAATCACAGGTTTATATTAATGCACTGATCACAGGTTTATATTAATGCACTGGTTCTAATATATTATTGTTTCAAAAGTAACAACTCATTCATAGGGACTTCCATGCTCGACATTTTACATACTATAATAGAAGGCTAATATTAAATGGATTTTTTTTAAAAAGTGTTGTTATTTAATGAAGGGAAATGTTGATAAGGTGAAACTTTCTGTATGAAGTTATTTAGCATTCTTGGAAGGAGTCTCCAGTGTCAGCACTATACAATAGTCAGAGGTAAAGCTGTAACTCTAAGTTTTATTCCACAGCAAAGTCTTCAAGACAGAAAATGTTTTTCTGTAATAAGCTGCATTTTTTTTTAAATCTTATTAACTTCAAGAAAAAAAGAGGGAACAGTTTAGAGCTGTTATAACTGTCCTCAGGAATTAACTTGAATTGTCTGTAACATTAAATGTAACAATAAAAAAAATGTATAGTATTACAACATTCTTTATTAAGCAAAATTATTATTGGCAAATTGGTGTGGTGTAAGTGGAATAAAACACTTATTGGAAAATAATCAACAAAATAATGAACAAAACTGCAATACAGCAGTGTCATATTCTATAGTTGGGTGGGATGAAGGTGGGATCTGTTCTTGAATCTGATTATTAGGGGAGAACAGATTGTGGCAAGTATGGTTTGCTCTCCAAGTATAGCTCAAGCATGGTTACAGTGGTGGTTTAGACATTTCGGCCCTGATGAGCGACTGTTCTGACCTCAAAGCTCTCGGTATGGCCTTCCGGCAATATGGCCTTTCCAGACAACACACACAGCATGCTAATCATTGGAATTTACTGCGCAGCCATCTACAAATCAAAGAGCAGCATGCCAGCCCTTTTAGATCGATCTAGGTCGAATTCAATTTGTAAGATATTATGTATTGATTGGTGCACAGTGGCCAGAGAGAGAGAGAGAGAGAGAGAGAGAGAGAGAGAGAGAGAGAGAGAGAGAGAGAAAGAGAGAGAGATGGGCAATCCTTTGACCTCCACATGCTACTCTCGTGATTATCATACCATTCCCTCAGACTAAACTGCTATGTTGCAAAAAATGATTTTCCCTGTGTTATTTGTCTGCAGAATGCCAGAAAACATTGCTAGAGAACTATAGTGGCAGCATTATATGGACCACTGAGTCTTCTACTGTATGTACACATATTTTCTAAAGACAGATGATAGCAGACACATAGTAATTTTTCCAGCCCTGTAGAAGTAAATAACTAGAGCGTTTCACACCCATATGACCCTATTACAGTCCAGCGGATTAATGTGTTTTTATGATGGAATCAGAGATGGTTGGACCTCCCACATGTATTTAAGAGAATAACATTTAGCCAAGCAGCAGCCCCTAAATCTGCCCAATCAATATCCCTTCACCAGGCACTCTTTCATACGTGTGAGTAAATCATTCAAATGGGATGAGGTTGACAGGTTGAAATATGGAGTGAGTAAAAAAAATATCTCTGAGAGTTAAGTCTTCTGTTAGTATTGCCAATTCTTTTCTCCCTCTCTCTAGGAACAGGGAAAGGTTCCAAAAAAAAACCCCAGAAGATTAGACCAGGATAAACCAATACCTGTGTCAGACATGACATGAATTTGATATATTAATATCACTTCATAAACACCTTGAGAAGTTTTGTGATATGACTGGGTGATATAATGATATTATATTGATACAGATATTGTGATAAATTATGCTACAATACAATTTTTGATGTTGTATTGAAATATCATATGTTTAGAACGCTGACCAGCTCGGTTGTTCCTTGTGCGTTGAACACTAAAAGGATGCATATTGTATTTGTTTAGACCACAGCACTGTCTAAACATTCTCAAATCTATTGAGTCAGAAGGTGTTTTTCTATATTATAATTTTCTATAACAGCAGCTCTTGGCAACATGACAATCTGCGTTTTTTTTTTTGTTTTGTTTTGTTTCCGGGTACTCCGGTTTCCTCCCCCAGGTCGAAAGACATGCATGATAGGCTGACTGGCGTGTCTAAAGTGTCCGTAGTGTATGAATGTGTATGTGATTGTACCCTGTGATGGACTGGCACCCTGTCCAGGGTGTACCCTGCCATGTGCCCGATGCTCCCTGGGATAGGCTCCAGGTTCCCCGTGACCCTGAAAAGGAGTAAGCGGTTGAAGATGGATGGATGGATGGATGGATGTTTTTTGTACTTAGAAAAAAATGTGTCTGGTGAGTAAATTATAGAGTATAGCTGTTATAGAATATATTGTAAGTGGAACAATGTTTTGTGGAAGTTCCACAACATTAAAAGTAACAAACGTACAGTGGTGTGAAAAAGTGTTTGCCCCCTTCCTCATTTCCTGTTCCTTTGCATGTTTGTCACACTTAAGTGTTTCGGAACATCAAACCAATTTAAACAATAGTCAAGGACAACACAAGTAAACACAAAATGCAATTTGTAAATGAAGGTGTTTATTATTAAAGGTGAAAAAAAATCCAAACCATCATGGCCCTGTGTGAAAAAGTGATTGCCCCCCTTGTTATAACATACTATAACTGTGGTTGTCCACACCTGAGTTCAATTTCTCTAGCCACACCCAGGCCTGATTATTGCCACACCTGTTCACAATCAAGGCATCGCTTAAATAGGAGCTGCTTGACACAGTAAGGTCCACCAGAAGATCCTTAAAAGCTACACATCATGCCGAGACCCAAAGAAATTCAGGAACAATTGAGAAAGAAAGTAATTGAGATCTATCAGTCTGGAATGGGTTATAAAGCTATTTCCAAAGCTTTTGGAATCCAGCGAACCACAGTGAGAGCCATTATCCACAAATGGCGAAGACATGGAACAGTGGTGAACCTTCCCAGGAGTGACCGGCCGCCCAAAATTACCCCAAGAGCGCAGCGACGACTCATCCAAGAGGTCACAAAAGACCCCACAACAACGTCCAAAGAACTGCAGGCCTCACTTGCCTCAGTTAAGGTCAGCGTTCATGCCTCCACCATCAGGAAAAGACTGGACAAAAATGGCCTGCATGGCAGAGTTCCAAGGAGAAAACCACTGCTGAGCAAAAAGAACATCAAAGCTCGTCTCAATTTCTCCCCAACACATCTTGATGATCCCCAAGACTTTTGGGACAACATTCTGTGGACCGATGAGACAAAAGTGGAACTCTTTGGAAGGTGTGTGTCCAAGTATATCTGGCGTAGAAGGAATACTGCATTTCATAAAAAGAACATTATACCAACAGTAAAATATGGTGGTGGTAGTGTGATGGTCTGGGGCTGTTTTGCTGCTTCAGGACCTGGAAGACTTGCCGTGATAAAAGGAACTATGAATTCTGCTGTCTACCAAGAGATCCTGAAGGAGAATGTCCGACCATCTGTTCGTGTACTCAAGCTGAAGCAAACTTGGGTTCTGCAGCAGGACAATGATCCTAAACACACCAGCAAGTCCACCACCGAATGGCTGAAGAAAAACAAAATGAAGACTTTGGAGTGGCCTAGCCAAAGTCCTGACCTGAAT
>JAFFST010000010.1:70747-94548 GCA_022414735.1 Noturus placidus | reverse complement strand
AGGTTCATGGGAAAAGTTCCTATAACCTTATTTTTATATAATAATAATAATAATAATCAATTTGTATAGCGCTTTTTTTACAATGGTACATTGTCTCAAAGCAGCTTTACAGAAATAGCATTTTTTTTTTTTTTTTACATTTACAAGCGACTTACTAATGAGATCACATTCACACACCAATGGTAGCAGAGCTGCATGCAAGGTGCTAGCTTGCCATTGGGGCAACTTAGGGTTCAGTGTCTTGTCCAAGGACACTTCGGCATGGGATCACCCGGGCCGGGATTCGAACCACCAACCCTACGATTAGTGGATTAGTGGACAACCCGCTCTACCGACTGAGCCACAGCCAGCCCACTTGGATTAATGCTGTGAGACTGATGAGTGTCAGTGATATTAGGTGAGTTTTCTGAGCATTGATTTTTAAATTTTTTTTATTTAACTCACTATATTCAACCCAAATGAAACCCTCAGATACCAAACTATTCCATATTCAAACAGGATCAGGTTCATGGGAAAAGTTCCTATAACCTTATTTTTATATAATAATAATAATCAATTTGTATAGCGCTTTTTTTACAATGGTACATTGTCTCAAAGCAGCTTTACAGAAATATCATTTTTTTTTTTTTTTTACATTTACAAGCGACTTACTAATGAGATCACATTCACACACCAATGGTAGCAGAGCTGCCAGCTTGCCATTGGGGGCAACTTAGGGTTCAGTGTCTTGCCCAAGGACACTTCGGCATGTGGAGTCACCCGGGCCGGGATTCGAACCGCCAACCCCACGGTTAGTGGATTAGTGGACAACCCGCTCTACCAACTGAGCCACAGCCGCCACAATATAGTATTCACTTGTTTGATTTCTAAAATTGATGAGCTTTCTGAATATTCTCAGTATGGCAGAACTCATGAACGTTCGATTAGCAGTACTTGCTAAGTATGATTGCACTGCAATCTTAGGTGTTTTAGTCTTTTATCATGAGTTTTATAAAAATGTTGATATTCCAGATTTTTTTTCTTGTTTCTACAGTCACTGTGCTGGCTACTTAAACAGTTAGGCTCAGTTATTAGCTAGATTATAGTGTCTTTTCTTAGCAATTTACCAACAGATCTGAGGAAAAGTTTGGTTTGTCTTGTTTCTATTGTCACTGCTGAGCTGAAAATCCCTGATTAGTTTGATCAGCTACCAGCTGCCAAACACAGACCAAGTTGATAGACCATTGTAGCCAGTTGCTAAGTGCTGGAAAATAAAAATGGTTTCTGAAATACTGCAAGTAATGCATCATACAAGTTGTTTTAATAAAATACAACAGCAAGGTAATTAGAAATCTCAAACATTTATTGATCACCTTATTCAAGAAGAAGGAAGCTAGACGATAAGTTACCGGCTGGCAAAGATGAGCTACCATTTGTGTTTTGGCAGCTAGTTGCTGGTCAAATTATGCAGGGTTTTTCAGCTCAGCAGTGAAAATAGAAACAAGACAAACACTTGAAAATATGAAATAATTTCAATTTGTTAAAAAGAATTGTGAAGAAAAGACTTTCTAAAGTACAGTATCTCACAAAAGTGAGTACACCCCTCACATTTTTGTAAATATTTGATTATATCTCTTCATGTAACAGCACTGAAGAAATGACACTTTACTACAATGTAATGTAGTAACACAACAAACAAACAAACAAATAAATAAATAAATAAATACATAAATAAAAGAAAGATCTTACTAGGTAAGCAAACTAAGCCCTTTCCTTGAGCTAAAACATACATATTTGCACAGTTTGACTACTGGCTATATAGTCCATGCAATTAAAGAGGACAAAAGGTGAAGAAAATATCAATAATTTTGCAAAAGTGCCACCTTGTTGAAATTTTCAGCTCAGTGTTGGCCCATTGACCTGATGATCAATACCAACAGGACATCAGGAAACCACAAGAGCAACAAATGCACATTTGATTTCAGGGAGTTGTCATTAAGCTGCTCTGTGTATATATGAAAGAGAGAGAGAGAGAGAGAGAGAGATAGAGAGAGAGAGAGAGAGAGAGAGAGAGAGAGATGAATGGCTTTTAGCAGAGCTCTGTAGAAGCACAATTAAGATTCCATCAGGATAAAGGTAATGGTGAATTATTTACATTAACGACAGGCCAGGCTCATCTGAACGCGGCACAAATGGAAACAGCTTTCTACAGATGGTTTGGACATTGAATTAAACACATGCAAAGAGAGGGGGATGCGTGTGCGTGTGTGTGTGTGTGTGTGTGTGTGTGTGTGTGTGTGTGTGTGTTTACTAAGCTTCATCATGTAGTTTAGACATATGATCACCATCTCTTGTTTCCCATATTACCTTGCTTGCCACGATATAGTCATTTATTCATACATTCATTCATCTTCAGCAACCACTTTATGGGTCATGGTGGATCTGGAGCCTATCCCAGAAACATTGGGTGTGAGGCAGGAATACACCCTGGATGAGAAGCAGGACACCGTGTAGACACACATTCACACACATTCACACACATTCACACCTAGGGGTAATTGAGTGCACCCAGTATACCTACTGGCAAGGAAACTTGCACAGACATGGAAGAGAACATGCACAGAAACAGCACAGACCTGAGCTCAGGTTCAAACTGCGAGCTGTGAGGTCAGCAACTATACTTGCTGCACCACTAGGCCACCCAATATAGTCTGTTCAATACAATAAATCACTAACTGAAAAATTGAGACTGACAGCAAAGTAACAACAACTAATGAACCTCCATTAAATGACAAATCTTTATATATATATTTGGTTGCACTTTATAGATGTAGTCATTTCTATAGCAAAAAAGTTTTTAGACCTTTTTTTGATGAGAAATTGGAGGTCTTTTCAGTGCAGTTATACCACTGAATTATTACAGTTATACAGTTATAATGTTGAATTCTTGAATCTGAAGGTGTGGATTCAATTTCTATAACAGCAGCTCTGATAATTGTTGCAGCTGTAATTGAAATGATAGGTTTATATTAATGCATTCTGTCTAATACGTTTTTCTTTCTATAGTAAGTGCTCATTCACAGGACATGTATGGTGAATTCTCCACATAATCTAAACCTAATAATAAAGGGAATGTAAATGTGTTGTTATTTTAACAAAGAAACATAGAATTTTTGATATGGTGAAGTTTTCTTTAAGGAGATGTTTACTATTATTTGATATATATATATATATATATATATATATATATATATTGAAGGAGTTTCCAGAGTCAGAGCTTTTTTTTTTCTTTTTTTTATAGTCAGAGGTAAAGCTGTAACTTCACGCTTTCCACTATGGGAAAGTCTCCAGGACAGAGGATGTTTTTCTGTAACATGACAAATTGTGTGGGTTTTTTTTTGTTTGTTTTTGTTTTCATTTCAAAAGCAGAAAAATAAGGCTGGAGAAGGAATGACTCTTTATGGCTGTTATAATGTAAGTGATAACAGGAAGAAACTTGTCTCGTGGATGTCCCACAACACTTCATGTAGCATATAAACACTGAGATGTGCTGTCATAGGAAATAAATTACTTTGTGTCAGGCTGTATCACACCACCTCATCATGGATTATTTTCCTATACTAGTATTTCCCATGCTGTTTTATTCCTTATTGCATCTCTCGGTTATGTATTTTGTAGCTTTGGTGTTTAAATCTTTTAAAATTATGTGTGGAACACACATCACGTTTTTGGACAACTTGCCCCACATCTGTTGATCTGTTACTTTCCTTCTTCCCACCCTAAGCAATATGGTTGACACGCGACTATGGTCAATGTACCAACAACAACAACAACAACAACAACAAAAACTCATTTGTATCTCTCATTTGTATTGTATCTCTCATTTGTAAGTCGCTTTGGATAAAAGCATCTGCTAAGTGAATAAATGTAAATGTAAATGTAAAAACAATCACTAAACAGAAACCTTCCACCTCCAGGCATAAACGTGACCACCATGTCAAATCTAACAAACTGAAAATGACTGTCTTCAGCAGTAGTATGTTATTGAGAACTCCCACCTCATACCAGTGCTAACCTCATACCATTCGTTCTGGTTTGTTTTGAGGCTTCATATGCAAACATTTGCATGCATTCTCACCTTTCTAAGCGGCCATCAGTCTTGCTCAAGTTCAAGAGCCTTTCTTGGCAACACCTAGCACTTGGGTCTGGTTCCTTTTTGAAGAACTATGGAAGGGAACTGGTTGAGGAACAGAAACAGGCAAAGAAATCCTCAACAGGCCCAGAAACTAATGGCACTGCGTTTTTCATTGTTCATGTTTCTTCAAGTCTCTCTGTCATGCTTACCAAGCATTAGCAAATTTGTCGTGGCTAGCATTTTTGAAATCTGCTGTCTGGTATGTGATTTTTATTAACACCTCACTTACAGACTTATCTTGAAGGAGGCATGTCTAGAGATGTCTTTCTGTGAATTACGACAAATACACAGCCTTGAAATTCTAGTGCTTTTTTTACTTGTATGGTTCTCACCATGCTGCGGTTTTCTCCGGGTACTCTGGTTTCCTCCCCCAGTCCAAAGACATGCATAGTAGGCTGATTGGCATGTCCAAAGTGTTCGTAGTGTATGAATGGGTGTGTGATTGTGCCTTGCGCCCGATGCTCCCTGGGATAGGCTCCAGGTTCCCCCATGACTCTGAAGATAAAGATAAGTGGTATAGAAGATAGATGGATGGATTAGTGGTATATTGATGGATATAAATGAGCCCTGCTTAGAGGAATCCTGGTACCTGCCTTCTCTGGTTACTGCACTTTTGTGGTCTGAAAAAATAATGAGTTGGCACAATTTAAAATGTGAACACTTGGAATGTGCCATGAAAAGCATAGTTATTAATAGTTTGAATCCGCCCTAATACCTGCATCAGCAGGAAGAATTTCAAGTGCAGAAAATGTGGTACCAGTGTTATGGTTTTGTTCTTTCAAGATACTTTTTTCTTCCTGATGTGGTATTTGAATGAACAAATGCCTGATTAAGTAAAGAATAAAACATGTCAGGGCATGAGGTTATAAGAAAGTAATCAGTGATGAACTGGTGTGTTGCAATGCGAAGCAGAGTTACTGTTACCACCCCAAAGTTGATTATTTTCTGATACATTACTGCAATTTGCCAGAGATTACAATTTTATTGTGTAAATAATGACACAGTAGATTTTTATTTATTTATAGTAATGATTAATGTTGTAGAATGTCCTCAAAATAACTTAGTTCCAGTATCACTTATGTTAAAGCAGCAATACATAATCGTTCCCTCAGCACATTTTTCATCTCTATTGACATTATTAAGACAAACTAATGCAGCATGTCACGTTACCAAGAAACCACATACCCCTCTATCCTGCAAATATTCCAGAAATGAAAAACTTACAGCTTTATTTACTTTACTGACTGTTACAAAGATTTTTGTTCTCCAAAAATCCTAATCAATCTCCGGTGTCACCTTCTGACCAATCATATTTGAGAATTGTGATTTAAATGTCATTAACAGTCAATTAACATACTACATTCTCATGACTCTATGAATATATTAATCTCTAGATGTATACAACCTTACAGATCAAATGTAGACATCTCTAGATTTTTTACAGTGCTAGGAAATCCTTAATCAATAAGATGAAACACTGAAAGGCCTCTGCGCTATCATTGTGTGTGTGTGTGTGTGTGTGTGTGTGTGTCTGTGTATGTGTGTGTGAGGAGATTGTGCCTTGAGAAAACAATGCTTATTGACATGTTGCTTCCAATGTTTAATCCATAATCTTGCCTGGCTGTCAGAAGTGTTGATCGTGGTGATGTGTACCGGCCAGGCCAACCACGGCATCTTGACCCCTATCATCTGTCATTAATGAGGCAGGGGGAGGTTGCTAGGCAGAGTTACAGGCTGAATTATCATATTAATTAGCTCCTTGTCTGGTTGGGGGAAACAGTGTTGAAGCCAGGACAGGTTATTAAAGCTCAGGCAGAAAAAATAGATTTAAATACACCCTCCTATATCCTTTGTGCATGTCTTATTCCACTGATTCATTTACTGTGCATTTACATTGGCATTTATTAGTTAATTTGGCTGTGCCTTTATACTTTCAACTGAGGCTATGCCTACACCTAAACCTACCCCTAATCTTTACTTGGTAACCAAAATAAGATTCGCTCTCTTTTAGTTTTTTAAATAAACGATGGAATAAAAAAAGAAGAAGAAATAAATAAATTAATTAAATAAGTTTTCCTCATAATGATCTCGCACATATCCCCACAAAGTGAAATTGTTGGATTAGGTTAGGTCCTAACCAAAATATAAAAGTATGCCCCACATGCCCCCCCCTTCTCCCAACCCCCACCCCCACACTAAGACACACACACACACACACACACCCATACAAGCTCATACTCATACACAGATTGACAAATATCCTTCTGTTATAGCAGTACGATTGCCAAATATGAGTCTGGAACCATGCAGGGCTGATTTTCCAAAAAGCACACATTCTTATATCATGGTTAAGTAGTAAATTTAGCACCACATCAAAATCTCTCTACTAATCAAGATGATCTTAACTTTACAATACTTCTGGGAAAACAGGTCCTGTTCATTTCCCCTGCAGTGGAGAGTCCTGCACGAAAACAGATAAGTCCTCTTTATAGGTACACACATGTCTAAAAGGGTGCCTCTCAAGCCAGTCTAAAGGCAGCTTGGTTCCCAAAAGGATTAGCAAATTCCCTGAAGCACTAGCACCTGTCAGTGAAAGAGGGGTAACAGAGAGTGCAACACTATGGCTGGGTTCATACACAGAATCATACACACAAAGCAGACTGTCACACTTGAGTGACGTGATATTATTAGAAATGACAAAGAAGAGTTACTAAGTCATCTCTGTGCTCAACTTGTACATATATCACTCAGGATTCACTTTCTACTACAAAAATTTTCATGCGAACATTCATTTTGAAAACCAATTTTCCATGTTTTCAGTGAAGCTTGTGTGTGTGGTGGTGCAGAGGATACTTTGGCTGCTAATCCTGTGGCTGAACAAGCCTTGTAGACTTGTACTTCTCATTCAGCCCTCTGGCTTCAGGCCATATACATACTGTATATACAGTGCTCTCCACTAATATAGCCACGAATAGCCTTGGTAAATATGAGCAAAGAAGGCTGTGACAAATTGTCTTTATTGTTTAACCTTTTGGCACCATTTTTTGATAAACCTTTTGTTGTGTTTGCAATTGTTTGCTATCCACGAGAGCAGAATATTTTTGTGTTTTTTTTTTAAACAAAAGATAAAAAGGTTATATAATAAAGACAATTATTCACAGCCTTCTTTACTCATACTTTTGCTCATATTAGTGGAGAGCACTGTGTGTATGTGTGTGTGTGTATACAGTACTGTGCAAAAGTTTTTGGCACATGCAAAGAGATGAAATGAAATGTTCTACATAAAAAAATACCACAAATCCATGTAAACAGTAGTAAATAAAACAAAGTCAATATTTGGTGAGACCAAAATAAAAACTAAAAATAGTCTCCACGACATTTTCTGCTGTTTTGTAAGGAAATGATCTATAAGTTTTATTGAGCATCTCGCAGAACTGGCCACAGTTCTTCTGGAGATTTTGACTGTCACACAGTCAATTATTTTTGCAGCAAAATCCAGCAGCATTTATTGTATTTTTTGTCTTAAAAGTGGTATCTTACATGATATGCTGCTTTCTTTAATGACATATACAGTAAACATGCTTCTGTAACATTTAATTTTGTGCTAGAAAACTAATGTATGAACTGGCTTGATAATGTAGAAGTCATGAAATAAAACATGTATAACAAAGTTTGTACTAAAAAGAGAGAGAGAGGGGCAGACAGACACACAGAGAGATATTCTGTCAAAAAAAAAAAAAAATAGGAAACATACTTCCAAAATGCTTACAAATACATCCACTTTTTAAAATTCTATGCTAATGATCAAAAGGTTGTGAGTTTTAAATTCTACTACTGCCAGAGTGCCGCTGTTTTGCCCTTGCGCTCAACTCATTTCTAACAACACAATTTTGTACCAGAAAACTTGCATATCTTGCATATTTATGTATAAAAAACATGAAAGGTTACAGCTGTTAAGGTTATGTTTATGGACAGTGTTAGCATTCATACATTTTCTTACTACATTATCTGGATGAAATCTTACAATATGTAACCATATTGACCTTCTTGTTTAAACTCATAAAACTTTTTTTTTTTCCATGTAGGTTTCTGAACTATAAGCCTCGATTGTATAATGGTTCACGTCAATGAATATATTCTAATAAATTAAAAAAAACGGTATTCTGTGTTCCCTCCCACCTCCAAAAAATATGCCAGTAGGTGGATTGGCTTCTCTAAATCGCCCTTAGGTGGGAATTATTGTGCATGAGTTCAAGTTCAAGTTCATGTGGTTTTATTGTCATTTCAACCATATACAGCTGGTTCAGTATACAGTGAAAAGAAACAACGTTCCTCTAGGACCATGGTGCTACATTAAACAACACACTATCCACATGAGACGACTCAGTATTAAATAAGGTCTACAAATATACTACATAAAGTGTACGTACACATGTGTGCTAAAAACACAGGACAGTATAATACTACTTAAACAGAACAATAGGCACAGTAAGTGACAGCGTAGCGCCGAACAGTACACAGTTCTAGTGTGGAAATGTCTGATATACTGTAATTGGTAGTACAGAAGATAGGTGCCAAGGAGTAAAAATGAATGGATGAATGAATGAATGAATGAATGGATGCATGCATGAATGAATGAATGAACAAACTTAAAAAAAAAAAACTTATTTAGATATTTGATATAAAAAAGACACAGTCTAAACATGATCTAAACGAACACCTCCTCGTCTGCAGTGTGTGTGTACCGCAGTGAATAGATGACCTGAAATTGAGAGTAGGAGCAAATGTAAATACTGTTTGGGTGGAATTCCACACTTGAACATTTACGTAAGAGTGTGTGTGTGTGTGTGTGTGTGTGTGTGTGTGTGTGTGTGTGTGGAGAAGGATGTGTGGGAGGATGGCCTGAAGCAGTGTCAATCCTCCATCCTACCAGATTACAAACACAGCTTCGTGTTCATGGCTCAAGTCCTCTTTGAGGCAGTACAAGAATATCTTTCACTATGCTGTATGGAAAACTCTTTTTTCCCCTCACACACGTGAGTTGTGTATTTTGTGTGAGACATGATGGTACTGGCACAGATTGTAGTATTGGATATGTGATGCTTCTGAAGTCATAAACACTCCTACCAAAGCATCCAGTCAGCCAGCAATGACACAGAATCCAGGGATTATAATCATAAACCCTGTTTCTTTTAATGTACACTCTCTTGCTCCTGGCTGTGTGTGTAAAGATGGAGGAGGGACATCAGCTACTCACACACCCACCCTCACCGCTCATGACTTACAGCGTGCACAGTCAGCACGAATGAGCTGCCAACAGAGCCGGTGCAGAACTGCAGATCTCCTGAGTAAAAATGCATCCACGAAACAGAACATTTTACCATTACTGATAATCATGAGCAGAAAAGTTTGCCGGTGCTGATTAAAGGAAAATTGGACAGCACTGAGGCAGTATTACACCAGAGACTGTTTAGACCATATGAACGAGTTTGCAGGCATCATATGCAGTATCTCACAAAAGTGAGTACACCTCTCACATTTGTGTAAATATTTGATTATATCTTTTCATGTGACAACAATGAAGAAATGACACTTTGCTACAATGTAAAGTAGTGAGTGTACAGTTTGTGTAACAGTGTAAATTGAGCTGTCCCTTCAAAATAACTCAACACACAGCCATTAATGTCTAAACCACTGCCAACTAAAGTGAGTACACCCCTAAGTGAAAATGTCCAAATTGGGCCCAATTAGCCATAACATGGCACCTTATGGCAAAGAACTCTCTGAGTATATATATATAAAAAATTGTTGCTCTACATAAAGATGTCCTAGGCTATAAGAACACTGCCAAGACCCTGACACTGAGCTGCAGCATGTTGGTCAAGACCATACAGCGGTTTAACAGGACAGGTTCTACTCATAACAGGCCTCGCCATGGTCGACCAAAGAAGTTGAGTGCACGTGCTCAGCGTCATATCCAGAGGTTGTCTTTGGGAAATAGACGTACAATTGCTGCCAGCATTGCTGCAGAGGTTGAAGGGGTGGGGGCCAGCCTGTCAGTGCTCAGACCATACGCCGCACACTGCATCAAATTGGTCTGCATGGCTGTCGTCCCACAATGAAGCCTCTTCTAAAGATGATGCACAAGAAAGCCCTCAAGTAGTTTGCTAAAGACAAGCAGAGTAAGGACATGGATTACTGGAACCATGTCCTGTGGTCTGATGAGACCAAGATGAACTTATTTGGTTCAGATGGTGTCAAGCGTGTGTGGTGGCAACCAGGTGAGGAGTACAAAGACAAGTGTGTCTTGCCTACAGTTAAGCATGGTGATGGGAGTGTCATGGTCTGGGGTTGCATGAGTGCTATCGGCACTGGGGAGCTACAGTTCATTGAGGGAACCATGAATGCCAACATGTACTTTGACATACCGAAGCAGAGCATGATCCCCTTCCTTCAGAGACTGGGCCTCAGGGCAGTATTCCAACATGATAACAACCCCAAACACACCTCCAAGATGACCACTGCCTTGCTAAAGAAGCTAAGGGTGAAGGTTATGGACTGGCCAAGAATGTCTCCAGACCTAAACCCTATTGAGCATCTGTGGGGCATCCTCAAATGCAAGGTGGAGGAGCACAAGCTCTCTAACATCGACCAGATTCATGATATCATCATGGATATAAGTAGAAGAGGACTCCAGTGGCAACCTGTGAAGCTCTGGTGAACTCCATGCCCAAGAGGGTTAAGGCAGTGCTTGAAAATAATGGTGACCACACAAAAAATTTACACTTTGGTCAGCAGGTTTTGTTTGGTGCGAAGGACGACAACAAAGAAGAATCACAAGAACACGAAGAACAATGCTTGGGCAATCTCTCGCCACGATTAGCACCCATATACAAAATCCTTATAATCTTTAAGGCTGGAATTTTACGTGAATATGTGTACTTTCTAACCTGCACTCCTTTCAGTCTCTTCCAATTATTCAGTTTTTTATTCAACTACCTTGAGAATCAGTGACCCTGGGTCACTGTTGCCACCTTGTAAATAAATAGTGCAGAAGAATTAAATGTGAATGTGCAACATGTGCGTACAAAGTGCTGATGACGAGATTTGTGTCATGTGTACTGTACGCTAAAAAGAGAAGCATACGTTCTAGTAGACTACTAGGATCATGTAAAAAATTAAAAAAAAGGCTTTTCTCAAAATCCAACAGATGCAATTTTCAAATTGTGTAAGGTGTTATATGGCCTGTATTGAGATACTTGAACCTGATTGGCACTTATATTTTATGATGCAGTTGCACTTCATCACTTCATTTCTATTTTCCAATGAGATTATCAGCTCTGTTCATTCCTTTAAAAATGTCAAAAATACAGCAGTGACAATTATTACAGTTTGAGTTTAATTAATTACATTCATTACAATTTATTTTTTTTGCTGTTAGAAAGAGTGGAAACATCATATAACTCTATGTGCCATGTGACATGATTCTAAATTGGGAGAGATGGTGCAAATCTTTCAGTGATGTTTGTGTTCTTCTACTTCTCCTGCTAATGAAGTTTCTCATCCCAGCTGTAGCCCCCTCAGGACGAACTCCAGCTCCTCCGGCGACACATCATCACCCACTGCTCATTGTTCTTCTGCTCCTTTTACCGTGAAACCGCCTCCAAAAAAAGCACCAAACTTTGCCACAGTGTGGGTGGTGAGGAGAAAAAAAAAGTGACAATGCCCGCATGCCCGGCAGGCTTTAATCTGCTGTGTTAGGAGGCTTTTTCAGGGGGGTGGCACTGACGTATGTGTTAGGCCATCTTAGGAATGGAAGATGTGCTACTGTCCTTCAGGGCCTTGCAGACGTGTGTATGTGCAGTAAGCGTGGGTTGTTTATTTACTGCAAGAGCTGCCCACTTCTCAGTCCTCTAGGGGAAGGATCGTATCCTGTCGTTATGCCCTAAGGCCATTCGTGACTCCGTGGGCCGTGGTTTGGCGAAGCTGAGTAGGAGAGGAACGCGAAGGAACTTGCCTCTGGGTAATCTCTCCTTTTCACTCAAAAAAAAAAGAAAGAAAGAAAACATAGCCTAAGCGAATGCCAGAGATATGCTCATTAAATCACAAGGCCAGCTAGTCAAAATAAAAATTGTTTGTTTGCTGGTTATTCACCCCTACTTTACACTCGTTTCCTCTGCTGACTTAACCTTGCCACAACCTCACTCCAGTGTTTTGAAGGAATGTTTCCAAGAGTGTAGTTGTGACCTTAGATTTGCAAAGGAAGAAGCTAAGAATGTGTACAGGAGGAGAAGGAGGAGTGTGTCAGGAAAAGGGAGAGAAGACTGAGGGGGCGAGTGATGGGGAGATGCATGGCATCTGCTGCCCTGCTGTTTGGAGCTCTTGCTGACAGCTGAGGAGTTGTAGACCTTCCTCTCCAGAGGCTGCACTGAATTCACACTGAGTCTAAACTGAACTTCAAAAGAGGTGGCAAAATCACTCAAAGACTTTACTCAAATTTTTTTAAAAAAATTTACTCGTTTAAAAATAATACTTTAATAAATATTGAAGTACAGCTTCAAATTCTTCACCCAAGTAGAATTATGAAAGTAAAAATACAAGAAAGATTCACAAAAGAAAAAGACGGATGGTTAATTAGTGCCTCTTTCATCATGGAACCAAGGAACACAAGAAAATATTATCTAAAGCAAACTAACTGCAGCTTTATTCCTAATCTCTCGAGTTAGCTAGCATGATCCCTAGGGGCAGCTGGTATAAATGGTCTAGCATAGCTTAGCCCCATCTTTTTCAAAGGTAAAACGAACACAGATACAGTACAGTACAGATACTTAAGTACAGCAACTAAGTAATTGTACCTTGCTATGTCCCAACTTTTGATGCTGCGCTGATAAAAGGCCTACAAACCTCTTACTGTCTCTTCATTTCAATGTTTCCACTCTATTGTTTCATGTTTTGTGTGAGCTCGCTTTGAGCCCAGTATATAGCAAACTGTTTTAGCCCATAGTTTATCCGGATGCTATAACTTTCTCTTTGAGCTCCTACCGAGTCGTGTATATAATCCCTGCCCCTGTTACAGGCCCCTGGCCTTCCAGCCTCCCTCCGTGTTTATGAGTCATCCTTTTAAAGCTCCCCCAACTCCAGCACGCCTGTCTTCAATTTCGTACAGATATCATATATCCTGTCAATTGTCTTTCTTTCCCGTATGTCGTGGAAGCAGCTCGGTGTGTAAGATTTTCAGTTTGGTTATGAACGCTAAACCAGCCCCAAGGCCTGAACTTCTTCAACCTCAACTTTCTTTCATTTCATACAAGTTGGCTTTGAAAATATCCATAAATTTGCAATAGTGAGGTGCTCTAGATAGAGAGAAACTTGTTCTCTGAAGCCAATAAAATATGAATAATAAATTTTAATGAATCTCTGGTATGAAAGAATGTATCAAGTTTAACTATATCTCGGCTGATTTTCCAAAAGCATTGCGGCACAAATGCCAGAGCAAATAACAGTAATAACCCTCTAAAAATGAAGATGATTTGAACTTTACATTGCTTTAGGGAAAGTCGGTAGAGACTGGTGGGACTGAAATTTCACACTGATGTTAGAGAACCTCTGTTCCTCAAGCCTTCAAGTAAGAGATTACAAAGCCAGAGTTTGTTAATATGGTGCTTTTCATTATAAAATTACCTCAGATGTTTTAAAATTGCTAGAAGTATTAGTCACGGTCAAATTTAATTATTTTTTTCAAAACTCACACAGCTAGCACAAGCATGCTCTATGGACAGAACTGTAAATAATTTTTTTCAATTTACTCGTTATTTCACTCGTTTTCTAATACACATAAAGCTCTCTACAGCACAACTTACAAATGCTTACGTACTTCAAAACTGACTACATCAGTGGTATAAATTTTACTAACACCCCTCTTACTCTAAAAAGATTTTTTTTTTTAAATACAGCAATATAAGATTTCATTTTTGGTGTTGACATCAGATTATTTGTTTGTTTGGTTTGCAGAACCGAACACAATCAACAGTCAAAAGAACAATACAGAGAGTGATATGAAGAAGAAAGGCTGTGGCTGATTTCTTTCTATCCCAGACTGTATCCATGGATTCATCCAACCTATCAGTGACAGATATCTCCATTCCGGCTGATCCTTTTTAGCCTGCTTCACTAACACATCCACAAAATGCCATCAGCAGTGATTGAGAAGACATGCGAAATAATGAATTTAAAGGAGGTGGATTATTTACTCTAGCAACTTTTTTTTCACAAAAATACATTTGAAGGAAAAGCTAAGAGTAGATAGACTCGGCACACATTATCCAGTCAGAGTATAAATTACACAAAAGAACAAATTACAGACCTGTAAATTCAGTGGATTTTTGTTGTTGTTTTTGTTCTTGTTTGAAAAAAAGAGTGTAAACTTTCCTATTTACTATGATTGGTCAGAGGAAACATGGTATGATCCAGGTAGAACTTTGCAGACTTGAAACACTTAAACATTTTGAAATCACAATCCATCTTTAAATGGGTCACGTTGTTAAGAAAAATGAGGAGGATTGTGTCAGGAAGGACATCCAGCTCAAATCGTCGGAGTAATAGGAGCTGCCGAAAGAGGGTGAATTATTATTTTTTTTAATTATTATTATTTTATATTCTAATATTACTTCATTATTCATTGTATATTATACATTACATATACAATATTTACTCTAACTTAACCACACAGAACAGGTGGAAAGCTTATGATCAAACAATGTTTCTTTGCTATGTCTAGAATTTTTTTCTAACACTCTAGGAATGCAATTTTTTACTTTATATTGTTCCTGTTATTTATGGTATGTGCTGTACATTCATAATGTGATCCCTTTTGGTTTAGGTCACTCTTACTTTGGTTTTAAAACAAACTGCAGATACACATATGAATATTTGTAGCACTAAATACATACAGATACAAATACAAATAGTGGAGTGGCATTACACCACTAATTCAGTAGTTTGAAAGCCACCAATGTATTTATCAGCTTGGGTGTCATGTTAGGTGTCAGATTGATTTGTAATTGTAAAAGGATCTTGTAATTAACCAGCAGAATTGGTTATACAAAATTCTGGTCCGGAGATTGTCATCTTGCCAAGATGTGAAAATATGCGCAGCACACCTTTAATTTCAAGCGCTCTTTCAAGCACTACATCAAGCTGGGACTCGAAACACAGGTATACAACAATTTTGCCAAGCAGGAAGGCAGCTGAGGCCCCTTGCCCTGAAGATCTTTTGGAGTGGAGGGAGGAATGTACAACTTCCTTTGTGTAGTTGTTTGGTTTAAATCACCTTTATGTCTGGACTTCAGAGGAAGTTTCCTCCTTGACGTCCCCAGTGATTGAAGACAGCTTTGCTCTTCTATGTACATGTGGAAACGGGAAGCAAGGTTTCCTTGGGGCTTTGACCCTAACCACATAAAACACAAACTTTCCACAGTAGCATTGTGCATGTTGTTTGAATAAGACAGTGTGTGTGTGTGTGTGTGTGTGTGTGTGTGTGTGTGTGTGTGTGTGTGTGTGTGTGTGTGTGTGAAAGAGAGAGAGAGAGAGAGAGAGAGAGAGAGAGAGTATTTGTATGAGCTTGCATTTCTGTTAGTGGGTCTACATGTCCTGTTACTGGAAATAAGAGTAGGTTATTGTTATATATAGTTAAGCAAACACTTTTAATTGCACAATTATATAGCACAACTTGCATGTTAATGCTTATAATTAACATTTCATTGACATTCTTGATTTATTTTCTAATGAAATTCTGTTGACTTTTTAGTTTAAACCTGTTGGTCTATTTCACTTTGGTTAATGGCCTCCTATGTTACACACAATGCTATTCGACTACCACCTGAGAGTGGTGCCAGCAGAAATTAGCCTTCGTTTCATCTCTACCTAAAGGGAGCAATGCAGCAGAGATTTAGTCCTTTAGTCTGTCCAGATCTCTTACCCCCTCATCTGAACACTATGCTCAAACAGAGCAGCTTCAAAAGCTTCAACTTTCATGCTTAATGCCATCACACTCATGATTTCATACATCTCTAACTAGCTGATCCTAGTTTCTGCCATAACTCAGAGTAATTATATTGTATAGCAACATTGCATTCTATAACTTTCAGAACGTTTTCATCTTCATTGCTTTAACATTGGATTTTTCATTTCTATGACGATGTACATCACTGCAAAAATGATCTGTGAGAAAAGAAGCTCTTTTGTTTGTAGGAGTTAACAGTGCCACCTAACTGTTATGCCTTATGTTTGAGATTGTTGAACTTTTTTCTAATGGTAAATGGTAAATGGCGCACTTATATAGCGCAGTGTCTCATTCACCCATTCACACACACCAATGGTATCAGAGCTGCCATGCAAGGCGCTAGCTTGCCATCAGGTTCAACTTAGGGTTCAGTGTCTTGCCCAAGGACACTTCGGCATGTGGAGTCATCTGGGCCGGGATTCGAACCGCCAACCCTACGATTAGTGGACAATCCACTATACCACCTGGGCCATAGCCGGGAACAATGAAAATACAGCACCAACCAAAAAGATATTATGCCAGAATGACTTAAAACATCACACATGTTTTAATATAACCATATTTAATATGTTTGTAGTAGAGCTTTTGGTTACTTCTAGTAATGGTTTCTTTTGTTTCAATGTTGCTCATTGATAACATCATTGATTTTTCTTTTCTTTAGAGTGCTTCAAGATACACCTGATTGATTTGTTTTCTTGACTGCCAAGTATCAGTCAATTATCCCAAACCTGCACCATTATATGATGGATAAAAGTAAATGGAACTTCTATCCATTTCTAATTGATTGTGCTTTGGAGTGGGTCGTTGATCTAATGTGAATTTACAATCAGTTGATTGTGAAAGAGATTGACATCTGAAAGTTGTGCCTGAAAGCCCATGTCAGACATTTCTGGAAATCCTGATAGAGCCCCACCTTTCCCACTTGCAGCCTATTGCTTTAACACTGCTGGTTCAAGACGTTCACATATAACAAAAATTAAGAAATGGCTCAACATCTTAAATCCGGTGTTGCTTTTAATTTATAATATGCTCTTTCAGTTATTTATGTCCACTGTTTTGATTAGAAAAGTCTATGGAATTAAATTCCTGTCAAACATAAATATGCGGGTTCACATGTGACAATCATTCAGTTGGTAAAATGGGTCTCATTATATAAATTTACAGATTAAGATTTTAAGTGCACATTTTTGACACTTTGTAGCCTCAATTTGTAAATTATGTTTTAAACTGTTTTATAAATTGCTGTTAATCCGTCACAAGAAAATAGGTTCCTTTCATCAGGTGATGTGCAACGGTACTATTTCTTCAACACGTCTGAGAATTTGACTATGCTGTAGATCTATATCCAGCAAAATTACAGTTTTACAAGTTTTACATTTCAATACAGGTTTGCATTCACACACACCGCTATCCTGGAAAATTAATAAAATATTTGTAATATTGAATATTTACAATAAGAAGTTAACCCACACCTCTTAAGAGTCCACACAAGGGAACCAGACATCAATGTATGGAAAGGAAACGTTTTTTTTTCCCTTCTTCTCAGGAGTCTGCACACACCAAATCAGCATTGTACTGGTTTAAGCTATCATATGCTGATGCAATTGTGTAAATACATAAATAAATAAATATGATTTATATTTTTGCAACAGTAGAGGAAAATATTAACCCAATTTTATCAAAGCTTAATGTATTATTGAGTTTTAGTTATTAATTATTATCTGTCACTTCAATTGAATGAGTTTAATCCAAACCACAATAACCCAAAAACAACTAGTCTGCAAAAATGTCAACTTGGATGTAATTTGTTCAGTAAGTTTAAAGTTGATCAATATACATCTCCATGGTTTCAACAAATAGCCAGCATATTATTAGATACATGTAAATAGGTTCACAAAATAAGTATGTTCTGTGGAGATTATTTTACAGTTAAAGGGGTCCCTGGTTTTTAGAACCCCTGCATTAGAGGAACTATATTTCTAAGATGTTTACAGAGTCCCGTTAAAGACAACTTCACATCCACATTATTACCAAAACCATCCAGAATAACTGCATGTTTAATTTGCAAAATTCCTCATAATTTTAATTTAACCAGATATCTAATGTCCAGGTTGTTTGGAGTAGAGTGCACATTAGAAGGAAACCAGATGTAGATTCACATCGCATGTAGCCTATTGAATACCAAGGACCTGTGGAATAATTCATCCTTTCATATTAGCAGCATTTCTAAAATCTCAAGCTGTGTGGTGCAGGCTAAAAAAAGAACTTGAGATAGCTACTCAACTGTTCTTGTGGCACGAAATGTGGGTGCATGTTACTATTTTTCATCTGCTTTACATTTCAAATGGGAGCAGAAAAAAAGCCAGACTGTTCTGCTCTGGACGGCGTCCACGTCAGCGAATGGCGTCGCCTAGCAACCGCTTAGAAGCAGTAAGAGCAGGAGGGAAGAAAGGTGCTCAAAGCATGCACACCATTTTACCCATGCATACACATTCCCTACCCTGAAAGGTGCACTTTTGTAGTCCTTATTTGTGCTTGGTGAGGTCTGCAAGGCTGTATTGTGACACGTTGCTCATTTTGGGGGATGTAAAGCATGTTTATGTGTACTTTTATCCATAACACTATTCAGTATTGGGACTGTTAACAAGGAGGAGGTAACGTAAATGTCAACTTAAAAATTTCATCAGTTTAAGTAGTATTAGGGTTGATTTTGTTGGAAAAACCCAAGAACCATTCATTGGTTGATTAAACCAAGGACTATTCATCTGTAATCATCTCTTCACATGGAGTTCAGTAAATAATTATTAATTACTCAGTAATTGATTATTCAGTGGTACTTTAATTGTATTTGGCAGGGTCCCAGATAACAGATAATGTTATTAGAACATTAAAATAACAATTATACAGGTTCTAAAAAGGTTAATGTTCCAAACTTACCAGTGCTGTTGAATTCTCAACTTTGATTGATCCGAAAGTGTTGTTTATTTATTTATTTTTAAATAAAAGCAATTGTAACAGTGTATATTAACCGGCTTGTGCTAATATGTTTCTATAATAAATATGTATGCAGCAATTTGGCAGATGTGCCACATAAATGATTAAAAACATCTGCAATTGTTTATATGGTTAAGGTTCTTAGAACCATAACATCCAGAAACTTTCAGCTAATCTAAAGATATTAGCTGGTGTGATCCAGAAAAATTTAAGATTTCTTGAAGGAAATGTCTTTGAAAGAAAAATGTTTCACAATGCATCTGCACAAAGTAAGTAATGATACACTCAAGGCTTGGTTTTCAGACTCATTCACATTATTGACATTACATCACAAAAGTACAAATTTTATTTAAATCCTACTCTTCTAGTACTCAATTAATAGATCTTGTATAGTAGCACTACTTGTATTGTTCCCTGCTTGATATCACTTTGCTTGTATCTCTCATTTGTAAGTCGCTTTGGATAAAAGCGTCTGCTAAGTGAATAAATGTAAATATAAATGTACTAGGGGTAATAACCTCCTGCAAGGATTGTCTTCCACATGTGCAAACTTTTCTTATCCATGAATGTAGTAACAGTAATGATAGCCATTATAAAACACATCCATGTTCAAATGAATCACACTATTCGAGTGAGTTTGTTTCTCCATTAAAAGTGTTACAAATCTATGAAATATAAAGGAGTAAGCGGTTGAAGATGGATGGATGGATGGAGTTGATGGAACATTTAGGGGTTCTTTTTTGAATGACTCAACGTTAAAAAAATCTTCACATCCAGAACTCAGAACTTTTCTCTTTATGACAAGGACAGTTTTACCTCAGAAAGCCTTCTTGCTTTTCCTTTATATTGTTTTCGTGTCTGTTGTTTTAAACCTTTGTGCTTAATGATGGTGTTGGTTAAAGGTCAACACTGTGTGGGTGTAACCTGGTCTATGTTCAAGGTGGGGGTTGAGGTAGAAAACAAAAGAAGTGGTTTTCTATACGGCCATGTTTGTTAAGTTAAAATAAAAACAAGTGCCTGCTTGTCCAAAGTCCACTTCACTAGTTGTCCATTTGATGTAAAATAGACACCATTCCTCTCTTGGCCTTGAGCCAGCAAAGTGGGAGCTACTTCAGTTGCCCCTCTCGGCATCAGCCTGACAGCCTCAGCAGATGATGATAAATGTAGAGGTGGAAAGCAATTACTGTAGTGGGGTGCACTTAGGCTGAGAGAAATCAGAATAAACCAGTATGGAGCTTTCACAACTAATGACTGAATGTGCTGTACTGGGAGTAGTGGGATGCTTTTGAATTTACATGCAGTATCTCAGGTCAGATTCAATCCAATGTGTACAACACACACACACAAACACACACACACACACACACACACACACACACACACACACACACATGTCTCAGAGTCTTGACATGTATTCTTTAAACTCATCAGGCATTATAGGAGAAGAATCAGAGTTGTTATCTTGGCAAATGGAGGTAGCACAAAGTATTGACTAAAAGGTGCCAATAATTGTTGCAGACCTATATTTAATAAAGATATATATTTTTGGATAAACCTGTGCTTTACTTATTTATTTATTTTTGCAATTGGTTCATTTGTTTTGAACAAAAGCTTAAAAGGTTAAACAATAAAGACAATTTTTCACAGTCTTCTTTGCTCATATTTACCAAGGGTGCCAATAATAGTGGAGGGCACTGTATCAGTATTCAATAGGCTATATTCAATATGAATCTACATCTGGTTTCCTTCTTATGTGCATTCCACTGGCTTAGTGGTTAGCACGTTCTCCTCACACCTCCAGGGTCCAGGAGCCTGCATGTTCTCCCCGTGCATCGGGGGTTTCCGCCCCCAGTCCAAAGACATGCATAGATTGGCGTGTCTAAAGTGTCCGTAGTGTATGAATGGGTATGAGTGTGTATGTGATTGTGCCCTGTGATGGACTGGCACCCTGTCCACTCTGTACCCCGCCCAATGCTTCCTGGGATAGGCTCCAGGTTCCCCGTGACTCTGAAAAAGAAGTAAGCGGTAGAAGATGAATGGATAACGATATAAAATGAAATGAATGAAACCATACTGTAAAATGTTTCTCTAGAGTGCAAACTATAACAAAGCCAACACATAATTATTTGCATCTTTACCTTTAAAACTGAAAGTGTCCAGGATGATGAAATATAAATAAATCACTGCTTCGTGAACAGAAGCACACTGCATAACAACAGCCATTATGTACAAAAATCATAATAAAATATCAATAAGAGACCATTAAAAGACTAAACTCCCCAAACATGGTAGTTATATCAGTAGTATGACATTTTGCACTGGATTGTGGAGCGTGTCTATGGAGAAATTCCCAATCCAAAAAAATAATCCAAAAAAATTATTATACAAGACCAGAAGAGGTCATGCACTGATATCTATCCATTAAAAAAGGCCTGGTACGTAGTAGATACTCGAGTTCTTCCACTTCAAACTTGGGAAACCATGTCTTCATGGATTTTTCTTTGTACACAGGGGTATTGTCATGCTGGAACAGATTTGGGCTTATTAGTTCCAGTGAAGCGAAATCTTAATGCTACAACATACAAAGGCATTCTATACAATTGTGTGTTTCTTTATCGCAACAGTTTGAACAGTGTGATGGTCTGGTGTCCACATACTTTTTGTCACATAGTGTATATGTTATCACCTTTTTAGTGCATGCACTAGAATTTTCTGTTTTTGATGCATTGTTCATATTGTCGACATAGAAGTATTAGTGCTGATTTTGCTTCATCTGGCTCTCATTTTGTCCTTGCAAGAATCTCTTACATTTTGGAATTTGATATTTTGCTGCACTTCCTTTACACAATGACTGCAAAAATTATTATTATTATTTTTTAAATATCCAGTGAGTGCCAGCCAGCTCCATCTCCATGTCTCTGAATGGCCTGGCCTAAATGTGGAGGAGCTATATTCAGACGGCTGTGAGTGTGGGCATTCAGTGAGAGAGCGGCTCAGGCAGTGAAGTTGCCTACACACTCCTTCATTCTGACTCACTCTTCACATTGGTACATGAGGACAAAAGTTAGGACCAGAGGCGCTGAAGAACCAGACTGAGTAAAACAAAGTGTGAGCCAGTGTCACTTAATCCTTCCCTTGAGCCAACTGCCTTGTGACACTACACATTTAATCATGCTCACAGGTATGACCTTGCCATGCCTAAAACTTTACCCTTCTAGCTAATATTCTACCATGCAAACACTCCTGTTCTTGTTTAATCTACTCCCAGCAACTCATGCTGCCCTGTGACACAGCATGAACAGCAGATGTGGTTGGCTGCTTTACGTTTCTCGTGTGTCTGGCTTGTAAGCATACAGTATTCAGAGGGTTTTTGTTGTTGTTGTAGTGGTTCCTATGAGAAACAAGAGTATCCAAAGTGCTCAATGTCAAAACTGGTTGTTTGATTTATGACATCTTACATACTAGCTTCATTATTAGATTAGCAAAGCAAACTAACGGGAATTACATGAACAGTGTATGCTGTTGACCCTATTTGAGGTAATAAACACTAGCTAAGATGGCAAAGTGACAAATCAAGACTTTTTGTATGGTTTCTAAAAGTAATAATAATTCAGAGAGGGATTATACAGCAGTGGATACAAGGCACTATGTCTTGCATTTTGATCATATTTTGCTTTTGCATTTATGTTTAACATAGGCAAGTTTATCTATAAAAAAAAAAAAAAGTGACCAAAACATATCGTAATTACAACAAACACCAATTAACTCATCCTTGATTTTGATAGGATAGGGGATCATGTGGCAGTCAGGGACCAACCACAGTAGAATAGACATCAGCATTTATCTCACATGCAGACACATTTTTCAAATACACATCAACGTCTATATTGCTTTGGGGGAAAAGAGTGTATTTTTCAATAGTTTCAGTATGGAAAGAAGCCAGGAATGGAGTTTTCAACAAAGAGATGCCGCTTTGTTCTGATTGGTTGGATATTGTTGTATCCATCTTTTTTTCTCTTCCATTTGCAGTGCCCAAGGTGTTGCAGAGACTGGATTGTTTCCTCTGACCAGGTGCCACTGCTGAAATATTAGCAAATATTAAAATAAAATAAAATATATAAAAAAAACAGTATTGGCCAAATTGCTGACTGTACCTTTAATGTGAATTTGATCATATTACATTGGTTTCTCTGATGTCCCATTATAATCCTCATTATATTTAATTAGTCCTGCTACAAACCTCTCTCTTGAGACATACAGTGCCCTCTACTAATATTGGCACCCTTGGTAAATATGAGCAAAGAAGGCTGTGTCTTTATTGTTTAGATCTCTTGTTTAAAAAAAAATCACAAAAATATGCTGTCATGGATATCAAACGATTGCAAACATAACACGGGTTTATATATATATATATATACAGTGCCTTGCGAAAGTATTCGGCCCCTTTGAACTGTTCGAACTTTTGCCACGTTTCAGGCCTGAAACATAAAGATATAAAGCTGTAATTTTTTGTGAAGAATCAACAACAGGTGGGACACAATCATGAAGTGGAACGAAATTTAACGGATATTT
>JAFFST010000010.1:57947-69691 GCA_022414735.1 Noturus placidus | reverse complement strand
ATGATTGTGTCTCACCTGTTGTTGATTCTTCACAAAAAATTACAGTTTTATATCTTTATGTTTGAGGCCTGAAACGTGGCAAAAGGTCGAACAGTTCAAGGGGGCCGAATACTTTCGCAAGGCACTGTTCATCAAAATCAACACAAAAATGGTTTACTGACCACAAAATCAAGGTCCTGCCATGGCTCATATTTACCAAGGGTGTCAATATTAGTGGAGGGCACTGTAATTATCCCCCAGTTATCATAGTTAACCTGGTGAACAGTATTAGAAACATTCCGTCATCCTGTTTCTGCAAATTTTTTCACAACATAGATTCGGAGATGTTGCAGTGCATGTGAATGTTAGGTATGGAGTGTTTCTTTAACGTGCACACTCCCGTCCTCATGCTGTCATTGTCATCCGTGGGCGCCAGTAAATAAAGTCCAAGCCAACTAATTCCCTTGACATTTACACAGCTACCTCTGTGAGTCAGAGTGGAGAGAGAAAGAAAGAAAGAAAGAAAGAAAGAAAGAAAGAAAGAAAGAAAGAAAGAAAGAAAGAAAGAAAGAAAGAAAGATGCTATTAAGAGATGAATGGATCAGTTTATTTGCCTCTAGAGTGGATTGGAAACATGTTGATCCTGGGTGTGTGCACGTGTACATGTGCTGTCCTGATATTGTTAACGCTGTATACTGTTCCTCTGGATTACCTAGGCCTTTGTAATCTCAAAGGGAGCATCAGCTCGTGGACGTGCGTCATAAGGGGAGAGCATCACCTCGCTGGAGTGTGTGCAGGCGTTCAGGACACTAATCACACACATCTATCTCACACAGCTCTGACGGAAAGCCACATCCCCACTCCTCAATGGAGCCATTCAGATTTATGTAAAAAGGAAAAAAAAAAACATTTACATTTGCATTTACATCAATTTATTTGGCATATTTATCCAACTGAGGCAGCTTAGAGCTGTTATAAAGAGCCAACAGTGATACAAGTGCTGGATTTACACCTTAGTGGTTTTCCCAACACATTTGTTCACAAGACCCACTTACACATATGAAAAAAGAAAATAAGATAAAAAGTGTGCATGTGCTCATTCAGCAACATTAGCAGCATATACCTGCCAGCTAAAGAGCTAGCTCACTTTTTACCAAGTTACCAACAAGCAGCTAATGTTAGCAGAAGTAACTGAAACCAATCTCAAGCAAGAAAACTAGCTTTAGGCTAAGGTCACAAGAAAGTTAGCTAATATTTAGCTGTTATGTAATTAAAACCATTAGCCAGGCTTGCTCACCAGAGTATAAAAGAAATCCCTGTCCCACCGATAATAATACATTCTTTTATTTAAATTCTTTACATTTAAATCAATCTTGAAATACTGATTTGATTAAATATACAGTCAGAAATACTCATGTTAGTTGTCCAAAGGATATCTGCTACCTAAGTTTCCTAGGCTACAACATAATTTTGCAGGCAGGTGTGGCAGCATATGTGTCCACTTCCTGAAATGCAAAAAGTAAAAAAAGATTGCTTCAGAGAGTCTCTTATCAACTTGGTATGAGTTGTATAACTTCATCTTCATGCTGCCTACACATTGTGAGCCCATTATCAGGTGAAAGAAAATAAAGAACAGTGCGATCCTGAAGGCTAATTAAAGGAGTTATTCTAATGTTAGCTACATGTATAAAGTCACTTGATAATTCACATATGCCACAATGTGCATTGTTTATTATTATTATTATTATTATTATTATTATTATTGTTGTTGTTGTTGTTGTTGTTGTTATTTATTGTTGTTGTCATTGTTGTTGTTGTTGTTGTTTAGAAATAAGTGTAAGTGTAAGTCCGTTACAATCCTGATGTACCCACTGTCTTTTTCCTGTTAAAAACAATACCCAATTCAGCTAAGCAGCTACAGTCATTTTCAGGCTGCATTAGTTGAAGTAGGTGTATTAGAGAAGAGAAAATACTAAAATGTGCAGGACAAGAGGTTCCCCATGACCAGTTTTGGGAACATTAGATGATCTTCTAAACATGTGCCATACGATCATGCTTGACAGAATCTCTTCCCTTCTGCATTAATTTAACTGTCATTCTGATGCAAGTTTTATCATGGAAAAACACTTTAAACATTTTTTTCATGTTACGCAGGGAAATGAGTCATGAAACAAGGGCTAGAAACACCAAGGAAGTCATGACAGTGTTTCAATGTCTTCGAGACTCCACTTCCAGGTCAGCTTTTTATTATGTTTCTTATCCACAAATGTGCCTATTATTCCATCAAGGAACTAATGAGCTAATAAAAATCAACATCTAACATGCTGACGCAAAACCTCATTACCTATTTACTTGGCTACTACTCTTTTTATTCTTCTCCTGCTATAATTATTTTTGATACAGATATTGAGTTTGATAAAGTAAAGGTTTTTCTGTAAAGTAAAGGTTAAAATGTTAGTCTCAAATTTACTCACACGGACCAGATGTGAGTTTCTACAAATTCTGCAAAGATTAAACTGATGAATAAGGAAACTATCAGATTTGACACATAAAGGCCAGTGTGTTTTTCAGTGGCAATTTACAAATACATGCAACTCTGCCGTGCTTGTTTTCTGTAGCTGCATGAAACAGATCTTGTATGAAGAGGTTGTTGATTGAGTTACAGGAAAAAAAGGAGCTACAGTAAATTCCACTCACAGCATACTCATCAAAGATGATATTCATCAGACTTGCTGAGTCATGTAACAGACAACAATCCACCAGTCATGGTAGGTCTTTCATATGAACATAACAATGTGTGCTCTCACAGAACATCTCACGTAATTCATCAACCAAGATATTTTCTGTCAAAAGGGTAAGCGTTAAAATGAATGTCATGTGACCTAATGAAGTATTAACGTACAATATTTGGTGTGTCTAAGCAGAAAAAACACACCTTAATCATGAGCAAAGACCTTAAAGAAGACATGTTGGTAATACAAGACCTTAATGATGTTGTGTTCAATCTCTTCACTGTTTTTAATCTTACCTTTAGATATTCAAATGATATTGACAATGGAATAAATTTTCATGCAGACTTTGACGTAGTCTCTTCCCCCATGTCTGCCTTTGCTTTCTTTCTTCTCAGATTGATAATGGCTTATTCTCTCACTGCCTTTATTTGACAGGAACCAATAATCTTTGGGTTTCTCAGCTTGATTAGCTGTGTTTGCAGTCAATACACTGGAGGAAGTTGAGATTATAGGGTGGGGTATGGGGAAAGGATCTTAGCACGCTCTTTGACTGTGTTTCACACTCAGGAATGACATACTTAACATCAAAAATGATTTAGGATTTCTTCCTAACTGATAGTAGAAAAGCCTGATTGTTAAGGTTGACCTAGATTCAAATCTTAAAACTGACAGTTTGGCCAAAAATGATACAAATGTAGTAGATCACCTGTTCCTGGAAGGAAACTGGAAGTCAATCTTGAAGTGCTGTCTAGAGGAGGCCATCAGGTAAGGGGGGCATAATTCAGAGAAGCCAAGATTAATTCAGAGTAAGCTGGAGAGATCCAGCTTCTGATGGAAAAACTGTTCACAGGAGAGCTGTAGTGCTCCATGAATACTAGGCTTTATGGATGTGTGGTGAACCATATGAAATATGAAAACCATATGAAAACCAAATGACATGTTGCAGAATCAGGAAGAGCGTTTCTGTTCTGATGAAACCAAAATGTAAATGTTTGGCCTCTGCACAAAAAAACTACATTTGGCAGAAACCCAAAACTTCTCATCACCCCTGCCACTGGTTGCAGCTAAACCACTGAAGGAATGTAATCAATGACAGGGTGGTATGATGCAGACCGAAGTGAAGTTACTGTTACCACCCCGAAGCTGATTGTTTTCCCATAATTGCATGTATAATTTATATGATTGTTTATTTCTTTCTGATTATTAATTTATCATCATCATCATCATTGATCTATATTCCAGAAACAACAGAAATAATAATGCATTAGAAAAAAAGCATTATACAGTATACATTCTGCAGCAGGAACTACTGTCTGAGCAGTGCTATTATAGAAAATTAAACCTTCTGACCGATCAGATTCAATACAAGTCAAGCATTCAATAGCACTGTGGTATAAATAATGTTAGTTAAGGAAAAACCCAAAGGTAAAGCATTACTCAAAAAACCTGTTCAACGTCTCGTTATTTCCATGAGCTACACCCCTTTACTGTTCTATGGTGCTACAACATGCTTAAACATTGAAAATCAGGTGCTTGTAAAAGCAAAAAAACAGGAAACTGGATGTTGAGCTCAGTCTATGTCACAGCAGCCTTGCTGAACTTCCCACATGTCTATGGTTCACTAAACCTCCCCATGGACACGGAGCACAATGCTGATAATGCTGAGGGTCATGCCAAAGGACAACGTCCATCATGGAACCTTGAAACCTGCAGAGCATGCACAGCCAGGTGCCTAGTCATGTTCTTGATTGTAAAGATAAAAAAAAAGTATGATAAGTTAGTTTATCTGTTGATTTGTTAGATCAAATTCTTTAGAGCACAATGTCAATATGCCAGTGTGATTCCAAAAGCTTGTTGGATGTAGTTGAAAATGAGATATCCACAAAAGGGCAACATTTTGACGTCAAGTTTTTAGGGTTTCATGTAGATACACTTCAGTGTAGTGTGATGCTCTGGGCAATGTTCTGCTGGGAAACCCTGGGTCCTGGCATTCGTGTGGATTTTACTGTGACATGTACCACCTACCTACCGAAACATTGTTGCAGATCCCTTCATGGCAACCTCTTCACCCCTTCACCATTGTTGCAGATCCCTTCAAAGCAACAGTATTCCCTAATGGTAGTGGCCTCTTTCAGCAGGATAATACTATCTGCCACACTGCAAAAATGGCTCAGGAATGACATGACAAAGAGTTCAAGGAAATGACTTGGCCTCCAAATTTCCCAGATCTCAAGCCGATCGAGCATTTGTGGGATGTCCTGGACAAACTAATCTGATCCATGGAGGCTCCACCTCACAACTAACAGGACTTAAAGGATCTGCTGCTAATCTGTCTTGCTGCCAGATACCACAGCACACCTTCAGAGATCTTGTGGAGTCCATGCCTCGATGGGCATGACAGAGCTGTTTTGGTGGCACAAGGACCTACACAATATTAAGCAGGTGGTTTTAATGTTATGGTTGATCAGTGTAAATAAGGTTTTATTATTATTATTATTATTACATCCATCCATCCATCTATTTTTTATACCACTTATCCTTCAGGGTTGCGGGGAACCTGGGCCTATCCCAGGAGGCAAGGGGCACATGGCAGGGCACAAGGACAGGGTGGGGACAGGGACAGGGTGCAATCACATACATTCCATTCATACACTACAGACACTTTGGACATGCCAATCAGCCTACCATGTATATCTTTGGACTAGTGAAGAAAACCAGAGTACCCGGAGGAAACCATCGCAGCATGGGGAGACCATGCAAACTCCACACACACAGGGCAGTGGCAAGAATCAGACCTCCAACCCTGGTGGTGTGAGGCGAACGTGTTAACCACTAGGCCACTGTGCACCCATTATTATTATTATTATTATTATTATTATTATTATTATTATTATTATTATTATTATTAGTGGTAATAGTACTAGTAGTAGCAGTAGTATAAATCTGGAAATGAACCACTAACACACATAAACAAATACATAAAAAAGCAAAAATAAAAGATGCAATAAAGTGAAACATTCTGCCCATACAACAAACACCTTTTATAAAGCTAGGATGTCTCTACACTGACGTCAGCCAGATCCTAATCAGCTTGAACTAAACCTCCCTATGTTCCACTTCCTTCAAGCGCCCCTTACCAGCTGTGTCAACAAGCACAAGGGTCTTGGCCTTAAACAAGTCTTCAGGAGTGCCATTGGACATGCGCCCCCTAATATACTGCCATAATGTTTGCACAGATTATACACTAATGACAGCTACTAAATCTGAAAACCACACACTTCATGAACAAGGACTCTTCAATTTGTCGTCTTGTTTCTTAACTGGCTCAGTCGTGTTTAATATATGTGGGACACTTTATTGGTTTTAATGAACATGAGGTCAGAGTTATTTCTTGACTTTGGTTGAACTGTATTAGCTGAACTTTTGTGCCTGTTGTAAATTAGATTTCCGTTAAAAAGTTACGGTAGAGCTCACCATAAGTTAAATGAAAGGATTTTTAAATTTTCTCTTGCAAACTTTGCATCAAGCATGGAACAGGAGCCACATGTGAATGCTTAGAAAGAAGTAGAGACTTTCATTAGGTGCAATCTCCTGTATACTATATTGTAATAGGCTGTATATTTATTATATTATATTTTACATAACAAGGAATAGTTCTAGAAATAAAATTATCCCTGCAGAAAAGTAACTTCTGATCATACTTGCCAAATATACTTTTTCTTGATTTATTGCAATCACATTTCTACTCCTAACATTAAGATTTTATTGTTAAAATATATATAACATGTATATTTACTTAACAGCCATGGGGCCTTGGTTGTTCTAGCTGCTGGCTGTTATTTGTCTTTCACTTGTATGGTTCCCCGTCTCTGGTTTCTACTTTTGTCTGTTTTTCCAGCAGCACTGTTGTTTGGTGTCATAACAAACTGGCCTGCCCTCCATTCAAGTCCTGTTCAGCTATGCTCATTCACACACGCTGGCTGAAGGTGACTGACTGCTTGACTGTTGCTCTGCTATGTGTTTTCCTTTCCTTTCCTCTGAATATTGCCCAGGAATATTTTGCCACAAAGCACCCCTATTTTAAAGGGCTTGTGTTTCAAACATGTGAGGACTGATTGTGGCCTGGTCATGGTACCAAAGGAAGGGCAGTAAAAAAGGGAGCGGGTAAAGATACGGGTGTTTATATGTGGGTAAATGATGAGGGTACTCAGGCCGAAGCCGGATCTGGCTCAGGGAACCAATAAACCTTTAAGAACTGGCCATGTTTCCACCAGTAAAGGAGCCAAGACATTACCTAATCAAATGTGGGAGTTTTCTAATCTGTGTTTAAAAAAAAGAAAAGAAAAAAAAACCACTCATGGAGGGCATTAGAAAGTACTTCTGGCTTTGAGAACATAGTTTACCATCCAAAGTCAAATCCAACAGATTATACTAGGGGTTCTAGGGTTTGCATGACTAGTTTCTTTAAACTAGACTACCAGTTATTAAATAAAATTGTATTCTACTCATCTTTTCCATAGTTAAAGCAAAAACTGAATCAGGACATCACTAATAATCAAACTGTGCTTCAATTTACAGTCTACAAATTACATTTACATCTTTAATGCTTTTAAGGCTATACTGTCAACTGTAAAAATAAATCAGTCAATGCAATAAATGTGCAGAAATAATGTATAATCATATTACACTATTTAGTTGTGTACCAATTTTTAACATGCACTCATACGGACGATTTGTTAGCAAACATGACTGGAATTGAGAGCGCACAGCATGGAATAGATCCCTTGTTATAGCTAAGTGGATGAAATATGCTATATCTACAGCATCTGGTAGGTTTATCTAGGCAATGACGCAGGTGTAGCAATACCCTGTTCAACTCATGCCTCAGTAGAATCCGTAAGCAAGTCTAGACTAGATTCAATGAGCTGGCATTCATCACTGATCTGACCCTAAACTAGTGGGATTGAAATTGACTAGCAGTTCCAAATGCACGCTTTCACATAGTGCTTGTCACAGAAATCACTATGACACAGTGAAAAGAAGACAAAAATAACTCCTGGAGGAGTTCCTTTGGGAAAAGGCAGCAGGAGTGGGATTAAAGGTCTTTTGATATACTAACATGCTAACAGATGTGTGAGGAATTGGAGATCACGCGCATTCAGAAGTGGTTTTCGGCCTTGCACTTTATGCACCAAGATTTGACCAGATTCCTTGAACCTTTTAATTATATTGTGCACTGTAGAACATCTAATGCCCAAAATCGTACTGATTTGTCTTTGAGGAATGTTGTTCTCAAAGTGTCGGATTATTCATGCGATTATTGATGCGTCTGTTGGCAGATTGGTGAGCTTCGACTCATCCTTGCTCTTGAAAGCCTAGGCCTTCAATAGCAAGGACTTCGCTATTAGTCCTAAATTGCCCCTGTCCCAATTTTCAATTTCAAAATAAACGTTTATCTATAGAAAACAATGCAGTTGATTAGGTAAAACATTAAATACCTCGTCTATATACGTTTATGGTTTAAATACAAGTCAAAGTATATTTACAAAATCACTCCTTTGTTTTTATTCGCATGTTCCACACTGTCCCAACTATTTCGGAATTGGCGTTGTAGAAGCTCATAGTACATATGATCTTCACATTTGGATAGCTGTTGGACGACTGATATTCATTTGAAGGTTCAGGGTACCTTCTATGTAGATCTTTATAGGCATAGACGCCTCTAAACATGGAACTCCTATAATTCTTGGCTGAACTAAAAGTCTCCCCATCTGTCTTTTATAATAAACAGACTCAACATCATATTGAGGCTGCAGTTCATAGAGGAAGGGGCTAAAAATCACAAACTAACTCCAGAGCTGAAATTGGGCTCGATGTGCTATGCACGCACACACAAACACACACAGCCAACTCTTCAAGCATGACCCCAGGCTGTTTGAGCCATGGCGGTGACTAACATCTTTGGCGAGGAAGTGGCTGACGCCTCAGAGCTGCTTTCTTCACTGCCAGGGACTATGAGCTGGGAAAAAGGCCAGTGGCGATACAGGAGGCAGCTACAGGCAATTCTAGGCCTGGCACATCCCAAAAAAATGTGTGTGTGTGTGTGTGTGTGTGTGTGTGTGTGTGTGTGTGTGTGGAATGCTATGAGAAGGACAGTAAGTACAGAACACTGGCAAGCTGATAAGCAGTGCGCCGTGTGCGTAAATAGCTGTAACAGGCGTGCCAAAGGACATGGATGACGTTTTGCCTAGGTAAGGCATTTAAAAAGGGCCGCTGCAAGGCTCTGGGTCAGATAAAGTAAAGGTAAATGATAAATCTCTCTCTGTAGTTTCCTGACCTGCTTCTATATTTAGTATGCCCTAGAACAAAGTAGTCAGATGTGGCTGGATGTTACTTCCTGTTAGACTTTAACCTTTTATGTGTGCATGCATATGTGTGTGTGTGTATGCATATGTGTGTGTGTGTGTGTGTGTGTGTGCGTGTGTGTGTGCATGTGTGTGTGCGTCTGAGTGACTTGTCCTCTGATACATCAGCTCACAGGCGCTGAAAAAAGGCCAACTGAATAAACCCACAGGACAAAAAAACCTGATTATGCAGTGACAGGTACTGTCCCTAGGAAGGTCCGCTAAAGCTAGCCTTTTGTATTCTGTACTGAATGAAAGAAATAGTGCTGACCGCACACCACAGGCATTAACACACAGCACACAAGCATTGGGGTTTGACCTTCGTGTGGATTCCTTCTGCTCTGCTGCTCTACTAATGGCGCTTCTTTAGCTTTTGAAATAACAGCCACATGTTAGCATGTTTCTCAGAAAGCTGCATTTGTATGATTTGGTAGGTTGTGAAGCTTTGAGCAGATAAATAAACATGCAAAACAAAGCCCCTGTTAATGCCTTTGAAACCCATTAACAGCTGCTCTTTTCCAACATTTCTGCAAGATTTTAGGATTCAGAAACTAACCTGAATGTAGATTGGACTGTATTGTTTGTGTATACACAATTCATGTACATATTACCTTAAGATCAGAATTTAATTTCCTGAAGCAAATCCACAGTACCACAGTGTTACAGTAAAACATGGGGAGAACATGCAAGCTCCACACACACAGGGGGGAGGTGGGATTTGAACCCCCAACCTCGGAGGTGCGATGCAAACATGCTAATCCCCTGAATCAAGAATACAATATCATAATTTTATATAATATCACATAGCCCTGCTTTTATTGTAGCGCAATTCTATTCTGGTTTACACACTTTGCGATACACAACTCCTGAGCAAATTGGCTATGACTAAAGCAACGCCTTTACAAGTGTCCTTTGACCACAACTATTCTCAGCCACTCTGTGACCATGCTGCCACCCTCTTCCCACCAATCACTGGGGCAACATAGATGGATCACACCAGAGAACTGCTTTGTTTTCCAAACAAACGCCACAGCCTGATTAGGAGGCGTTGACCAGGCCTGTCTCTGTATATGTGTGCTAACTGTTGTAGCAGTTCAAAAGGGACGTTGGTGTGAAACATAAATAGACACAGTCTCAAGGGAGGAGTGTGGTGAATTCTGAGGTGACACAAACTTAAACATAGCAATGAAATGGTGGGTACATGACAGGGAGGTGAACCTCCAAACTGTTTCTCAGTTCAGTTACTCTATCTGCCACAGTGTTCATTTTGGATCGGTCCAACTGATTAAAAACAGTACAATAAAGTGCTTACACACAGAGATGCTAATAGCCAGTGAGATCCTGATAGTTATGGCTAGTTAAGTGTACAATACATCTCAGATGGTCCGTGGATGGAGTGTCTGAGACTGACTCTACTTTAAGCCTGACCAACTGTGACTCTGTTCTTTTCCGTTATTGTTAGCACTTAATGTTGTGAAGACACTGAGCTGGACAAAGACTGTGTACACAAAACAAGAACATAGCACTATATTGGGACATCTCACCCTGTTCTCCAAAAAAGATTCAAATGACTCAAATCTCCAAGACATGAGTGCGAGGAGACGTGACAATATTAGTGAGTGACTCAGACATTGACTCCGTTTTCTAACAGGAACAAAAAGTAGCAAGAATACCAGGTTCTCTGAGGCAAGGGTAACGCCACTGCACAGTGTTTTGAATAGATTGGATTACTTCGTGTGATTGTGGGCTTCATTGTACAGGGAAAGGATTGCGAATGAAATCCCCTCTCAGCCACCAGCGCTTATCCCTGCCTCTGTGTCGTTCTTTTCAGACACCGGGCCTCCATCCCACATGCATGTAATCTCAGTGACAAGACAGGGAAAGAGAAAATTGAATGTGTGAAAGGGAACGTTCAGGAAGCGAGTACAAAATGCAAGCTGTGGGTTCGGTAAGTAACGGTTCTGTAAAGAAAGTGGATTAGCGAGGTCTTGTAGCGTCGAATACAGTGCGTCTTCTTAAGTTAATTTCAGAGGTTATTAGAAATAATAAAAAATGAGCTCAGCATGCTGAATTATTCATGTCAGCACCTTAATTATTGATGGAATAAAAAAAGAAAGAATAAAAGAATCCATTGTGTAATTTTTGCCTACCTAAAATGTGTATTGATTTAAAAGTCTTAATGCAGGGTAAGACCAGGTTGTCCCTGAACAGCTGGAGGGGAAATTTAACATAATGACATTAGTCATTATCACCTGGGGACATCAGCAGGACACCATGGACACATCCATTTTTTTCACCTGCATTGTTATTTTGATATGGTCAGTACCTTGGTGGGATGGGTGAAGAGGGATACAAAGCTTTTATCCCACCTCTTATTGTTTTTCCCTTGTTTTACCCCTTCCTTTGCTTGGCATGGAGGGCTCTGTGTGTGTGTGTGTGTGTGTGTCTGGGCCCAGACACTTGAAATTATTTAGTGTGGGTGGAAAGGAATGCGTGCCCAGATGAAAAAAAAGAAAAGAAAGTGAAAGAAAAGCGGACTGGCGAGAGGGGGTGGAGAACCAGCAAGTTAGGCACAGATAGACGGAAAAAGGGCAACTGAGTGGGGGTGGGGAAATGGGGGGGGGGGGGG